>JARWIR010000009.1:17582500-17765000 GCA_029959085.1 Nemophila menziesii | reverse complement strand
AGGTTATTTGTGCCGATGAGTGGTGAAGTAAGGAAATTTGAGAGAGAGAGAGTTAGGAAGAAGGAGAGAGATACTTGTGTCTTATTTTCTGTTTTTCTATATCTATTAGCCTATATATATACTAAGGGTAATTTTGGTATTTTTTAATTGTTTAAGTAACGAAATGATCTTAACCGTCGGATGTAATACATTTTTTCCTTAAAATTAATCCCGGCCCTTTTTTATACCCCCTTAGATATATATATATATATATATAACAAACATCTCTAATATTTTAGCAACTCGATTTTATATATTTGGTAACTATCCGTTGTGAAATTCCGTAGCATAAATGATTTGTCAATTAGTTTTTTTGTATATATTTTATTTCATTATAGATATACGCATAGCAGGACAATTATGAGATTTAAGATTTAACGAATAAATAATATAATTTCAAATAATACATAAATTATACGTAGATTATTGAAGAATATTTAGTATATCAAATATTCTTAATTAGTAAAAAGTTAAATATCAATCACCAATATATAGTAATTCAAAATTTATTAAAATTTAATTTAATGTTAATTTTTAATTTTCTATTAATAACTCAAATCATATAACTTTAAAGTTATTTTTAAAAAAATAATCAAAAAAAAGTCTCTTTTATATAATTTTGAATTTTTTAATTATGTAACAGATAGTGTTATCAGTCAGTCTTATTATCAATCCCTAACACGCGCCACCATATATATTTGTCTCTTTTGCTGTCAAAACCCTATTATCATACTTATGATAGTCTCTTTTTTGTATATATTTTGTTTCATTATAGATGTACGCATAGTACGAAAATTATGAGATTTAAGATTTAACGAATAAAAAATATAATTTCAAATAATACAAAAATTATACGTAGATTATAGAAGAATATTTTGTATATCAAATATTCGTAATTAGTAAAAAGTTTAAATATCAATCACCAATATATAGTAATTAAAATTTAATAGAATTTAATTTCATGATAATTTTTAATTTTCTATTAAAAACTCAAATCATATAACTTTAAAGTTATTTCTACAAAAATAATCAAAAAAAGTCTTATTATATAGTTTTGAGTTTTTTAATTATGTAACAGATAAGGTTATCGGTCACTCTTATTATCAAAACCCTAACTTGCACCACATTATATAATGGTCACTTTTGCTGTCAAAACCCTATAATCATACTTATAATGGTCTCTTTTTTGTATATATATTATTTCATTATAGATATATGCATAGTAGGACAATTATGAAATTTAAGATATAAAGAATAAAAAATATATGTTCAAATAATACATAAATTATACGTAGATTATAGAAGAATATTTAGTATATCAAATATTCTTAATTAGTAAAAAGTTTAAATATCAATCACCAAAAATTTATTAAAATTTAATGTTAATTTCTAATTTTATATTATTAACTCAAATCATATAACTTTAATTTTTTTTAGACAATTAAAAAAAAGTCTCATTTATATAATTTCAATTTTTTTAATTATGTAACAGATAATGTTATCGGTCAACTCACTGTGTTTATCAAAACCATAACATGCATCACCATATATAATGGTCTCTTTAGCTGTCAAAACCCTAAAGTCATCCTTCACATATATTTCACACACAATAATATAGGAATATATTAGTAAGCCTATATATTCTACTCATTCCTCTTATTCAATCCCCACCTAATCATTATTTTACTATAGCAATAATTTTCTTATCTTTTTCGTGTATTATGTATTGTCCCAATATCCACGGTCAAGTAATAAATTCAATATTCAATCTATAGATCGGTGGTCATTACATTTCAAATCAAGAGTCATATAAATAAGACTCATAAAAGGTTAGATTATTGATATTTTTTAATAATTCAATTACTTCGTAGTTCTTCCTTTGATAATGCCCTTTTGTATCTTCCATTATATGACATATGCTCTTATTAATTAAATATCTAAAATTTTATTATGTTTTTTTTTTTGCGTCATATTGTTAGTTATGGTCAATTTTTATCAATATTTGATTTGATCAATGTAGAAGATTATATAACATTATAGTAGAGAGTACATAGTTAACACAGGAGTAAATGGTATTGTAAATATATACTCAAATTATAATTAGAAATTAGAAGTTAATTCAACATTGTTTCATAATATACTACTTTAATTGGTGCAAATATAATATTAATTTTTACTTGTGATTTGTATATAGTTAGAAGTTGGGTATTTGTGGATTTTTCTGTATTTTTTCATAGTGGAGGTGTTTATTTTAGTAGTATTCAGTTATCTTGGGTTAACGATTCCTGAGGGATAAATGGTCATTTTTCTATACTGTATTAATAAAAGTAGTTTTCGAAGCTAAATCGTGCAATTGTGATACTTGTTTTCAAGTCAAAATTACAGTTAAGGAAATGAACCTTTAGCTTTAACAATCTTTTTTATTTTGTTTACCTATATTGTATATTTTACATACTTTAGACAATATATTAATTAATTCTACAGAGGTTTGAAGTAGACATTAAGATGCACGTGGTAGTTAATAATTTTCTAGTCAAAGTAATGCGTTTGTTTCTCGAGTGTAAATGATACAAAACATTTCTAATTACATTATTTTTTTTTGTGTTTTTGTAGGTGCTATCATGTGTATGAATAATTTTTTTAGGGGTTTTCACAACAATAACCCAATACAGAAAACAAAACAAATAGATCTTTTCTAAGACCATTAATGCGAGCGTCTGAAGGAGGATGTATAGAAGTAGTACAATGGTTTGTTAAACGAGGTTGTAGAGATGAGGAGATTTGTTTAGCTTTAACGGCCGCTACTTCAAGTAGTCAACTTGAAATTGCAGCCTATTTATTATCAAACGTACCCCATCATGTTATAGCAGCTTTAAGTATCGAGATATTAAAAGCAGCTGGTGAACGAAGAGGTGGGTCTCTTGAAGGTGTCGCGTTTTTGCTTAGTTCGGATTTTTTCGGGGACCCAATCGCGACGATATTAATTTTCTACATTCTGGATGTCATTGAATCTAACTTTCCATATTTCTTTGAGTACATAGCGTCTGTGTGAGCACTATATGCAAATAACAAACATATATGGTGATAGAGTATCACATTATCTAGAGCCTTGGGTCCCACGGAAATATCCATGAAGACTTCATTTGGTCAAAATTGAGTAGTCATACATATCTTAATTCAGTAAACAAATTGTATAGGAAACCTCATTGCTATTAATGTTTTGATACTGAATTCCCAACTAAGTGAATCATAAAGCCTTTAATAATATCAAGTTTTAGTATCCATCCAGGAGACATTCTTAGTATTCTGTAACCCTTTACTATATCTTCTGTAACAAGTATATTCTTAGATATTCTTTTTCCATTAATAAAAACTTATTAATTATTTGAGATAAAGCGATTGTAGCACCAAATAATTTATATTAATTTGATCCTACCAGTATTTTTAAATAAATAATACTTATTGTTTAACATCTCAGTTTCCACTCACTCGGTAAGGATGTCAATTTTGAGGTATACGAGGCAACCCCATTCCTTTTTACAGAAATAATGGGTTTCACATTTTTTGAGTGTCTCTCTCAATGAACCTCCATGATCTATAAAGTTTAAATCTATTTCCATGGTGATATATTTATCGAACGTATATATCATATCATATATTCTTCAATTACTTTTGATCTATAATGTGTACACTGTAGTTTCTAAAAAAATATGTTTCGCCCTTAAATGAACTTGTACTCTCCCATATTTTTTTGACTATAGTACATGAATTGCAAATTTAGTCTTAATTTCCAGTTAACCATCTAATTTGGCACAATAGATGAATTCGAAATTATAAAGCAAGACATGGGTCTCAGATTGATCGCACAGTTCAAATACAAATTTATTTTTACTTGAAAGACGTGAATCATCATTAAGCTTTTACAAGAATCAAGTGTATCCGTCTACAACAATTACTTAACAGTATAATAATTTAGCCATTGCTGAAGATCTTCCTATTCATTACATTGTTCAGACCACCCTACATGATGACCATAGATAACTAGATACCCACCTGGCATAATGATAAACACTTATATGTTTATATAACATTTTATTTTCAATTATCTTGAAAATGTTATACGACTGATAGGCAAAAGGTCTCACCTTGAGAACTTTTCTTCATCACCATGAGGAATCCTTTCGAAAATTACTTCCTTTTAAGTAAGATTTCACCCTTAGATTAAATTGATTTTTTTGAGAAGCAACAGGCCCAACACTTTTTGAAAATGACTTTGTTTTTTTGAAAATATATCCCATGCCTCATTTATTTTTGGTAATCATACATAATCCGTTGCTATTTATTCATCCCCTTTTAGTTGTTTGTACCCTTCCACAAGAAATATCTTATTCTACTTGTTAACATTTAGATCACACTTTGTGAAAGAGAGAAAAATTCACACTAATAAACTATTAATCTACTTATAGGATATTGAATTAAATGTAGCTTATCACCAAAAGTCAACCATTTGGAAGTCCAACTTCACATTCTAGATGTCAATTTGCTGTGAAGTGGGGCACAATCCTGGAAGCGTAATCTTATGTTATATGATTAAATCTTAAGTATTTATTAGGTAAATCCAAATCTTTTATGTTAAAAATTCTCACTATATTATGTTTTACCCTTGAGTTCCATTCTCCATGAAAAGATATTTCTTTTATCATCATCAAAATTCATACCAGACACCTTTATGAACATCTTTGAACTCTTCTGAATATGTGTATCTGATTGATCTTAATTTTCCTATATTTTGGAATTCATTGAAACTTAATTTGAGTACTTAGAATATGTGAGAGCATTGATATGAAAATAACAAACATTTATGGTAATAGAGTATCACATTGTCTCAATCCTTAGGTCCCAAGAAAATTTCTATGATGACTTACATTTGATGAAAATTGAGTTTGATTGGTAGTTATACATATCTTAATTCAATAAATAAATTATTTAGGAAACTTCATTGCTATTTGTGTTTCGGTAACAGAATCCAAGTTAAGTGATTCATAAATCCTTCATATATTAAGTTTTAGTATCCACCTATAAGATATTCTTAATCTTTTGTAACCCTTTACTATATCTTGTGCAACAAGTATTTTCTTAAATATGCTTCTTCCATGAAAAAAACCTTATTAACTATTCGAGATAAGAGATTGAAGCACCCTCTTTAATTTGTTTGCAAATATATATGTGATTATCTGGTATCTCTCTTTACAACAAATAATTGGTTCATAATCTTTGGCCAATATTGGGTTTTTCATCTTTGGAACCAACGTAATATCAACCACATTTAACTCTTCGAGAGAAGTACTATCAATAAATAAACTCATTATAGCTTCATTTATGTCATGTCCCATAATGTTCCAGGAGTGTTTCAACGACTCACTAGGTAACCTATTTTACAGAACTAAAATTTATTTTTTGCAATAACTGAGAATAACCGTTACTACTAAACCACATGCAATAAATTAATTACTAAGTGATATTAAAGACAAGTTAAATATTCAAATTATTTGCTCTATTTCTATTAACACCATCTATATTTAAGACACTATTCTAATAATTAATCTGGAACAAACGATGACGCTAAGCGACTACCCATAATGAAACCTTTTATGATAAACCAATTTCAGACTAATCATTTGCCGATTCGAGCCCCCGACAATGCCATAACAAAATCCTTTATGATAAACAATGATGGGCATTTTCCTCATTGTCAAATGACTTATACTTGGCACGGATAACTTTCACCCTTCCACCAACATATAATCCTAGTTCCTCCTATGTCCACCGTGGTATCATTTGATTTTTTTATTCTTGCAATCGATCCTACTAGCTCAAAAAAACAGAATAAACCCTCATAATACTATTTGTTAATGTTTTTGTAGGTGCTATCATGTGTATGAATAATTTTTTAGGGTTTTTCACAACAATAACCCAATACAGAAAACAAAACAAATGGATATGGTGGCGCATGATGATCTTGAAGGCCGTGGAGGTGATGTAGATGATGATCAGAAGTGGAGGTGTAAAGAATGGAAGACCAATTGGAGATGCAAAGAAAAAGCCATAATGGTTTTCCTCGATGTGAGAAGCATTCTTTAGCTAGATAGCTTTAGTACGAAAGGTCTAAGAAGAGGAAGATGGAAACTTAGAAGGTCAAACTTCACACATAGCTATCTCGGGGGCTTCTGGTGGTGGAATTTCTGCAATTACAGAGTCTCTGAGTAATTAATCAACATTTCCCACTTCTATTGCCTTCGGTGGTGTAATTGCCAGCTAACATCAAGCATCATATACCATTTTTGCTTATGAAGGTAACGGTTGGGAGAACATAATTGCTGTTGAAAAGCGGATGTATGGTGAAAAGGTAAATACTAAGAATAGAATAAAGAGAGGTCGATTAAGTAGTGGAGAAGAAGTTAGTAATGTGAATGTAATTGTAAATCAAAGGTAAATATTATAATGAATCTATATTTTGTTTGTAGGTGATTTATCTTCTATTTATGTAGATGGACAACCTTTGAGGAAAAACGATGTCAATTCCTTTCAATAACTTAAACAAATTATAATGAATCATCTAATTTAGAGAGAAATAAAACAATAAAATAAAAAATAAAAACTTTAAAGACCAAAATAAAACTTCATTGGTTGATTCCTATTTTTTCATGTACATGAACTACTTATAGATGTATAGAATAACTGTTATAGATAATAACAGTTGTATTCTATTAACTTAATATATATTAACTAATTATTCTTAAATGTTAATTCTAGCCTTCATAACATTGCCTCCTTTTTTAAATTAAACAGTGTCCTCAAGGTTCTAAACTTGATAAATCTGTATCATACAAAACTAGAACATATATCTGGAGGTACGTCTATAGCCATCGAAGTAGAGTAATTATTATCACTTTCTGAATCTAAGAGAAACAGTGAGGCCTTTATTTACAACGATACCCAACCACATACCGTTAAAAAATTGTACCATAGAATTTTTTCACTTTGTACTTGCATTAAAATTAGAGATAAACGAAGAGTGTTATACAGAACAGTGTGTTTCATTTATGGAGAAGGCAGAATGGATTCTGATCTTGATAAAACTGAGTTAGTTGGTGGACCTAGGAACCCGACCAAAGAGAGTTGTCTTTCATCAGTTTCATCAATTTTGACTCTTGGACTCATGTTTTGAAACCAATGATGCACTTTACCATCCATATGAAATGAACATATGAGAAGACGTTGATCACTAGAAATCCGCTGGTAATCAAACACACGTTTTGCTTTGAAAATCCAAGCAGATGGCCACTACCTTCGAAATGCAAAAATTATAGCAATAGGAGGAGGATTAACTTGCGGCGAATCAGAAGGCCTAATAAAGCGATCTAGTTTGTTCTAAAGTTTTCTTACAATTAATATGGAACCAATGATGACGCTAGTTGACTACCCATAATGAAACCTTGTATGATAAACCAATTTAAGACTAATCATTTGCCGATGCGAACCCCCTTGAAAATGCCATAACAAACCCATTTATGATAAACAACGATGGGCATTTTCCGCATTATCAAATGACTTATACTTGGCACGAATAACTTGCACCCTTCCACCAACATAAAATCCTAAATCCACCCATGTCCACAGTGGTATCATTTGATTTTTTATTCTTGCAATCGAACCCTACTAGCTCGAAAAAAAAATCAAACCCTCATAAAACTTTGTGTGTTTTGGAAAATTTATAATTTATGTGTGTTTATCAAATTTGTGATGATATTTTTTTCTTCAAACAACTACCTCGACATCGTCTATGGCAATGTATTTTAACAAGGAAGGTCGGGAGATGACATTAAATAACATTAATATTTAATTTTGACAAAAAATCATTTACTAGCATCACTAATAATGACAACCCTATATATAAATATATATGTCAAACATCTAAAAAAATTTAGCAACTTAATTTTATATATTTGGTGACTATCCATTTGTGAAATTCCATAGCATAAATTATTAGTCAATTAGTTTTTTTGTATATATTATATTTCATTATCGATATATGCATAGTAGGACAATTATGAGATTTAAGATTTAACGAATAAATAGTATAGTTTCAAATAATACATAAATTATACAAGAATATTTAGTATATCAAATATTCTTAATTAGTAAAAAGGTTAAATATCAATCACCAATATATACAAATTCAACATTAATTAAAAATTTAATTTAATGTTAATTTTTAATTTTCTATTAATAACTCAAATCATATATCTTTAAAGTTATTTAAAAAAAATTAAAAAAAGTCTAATTTATATAGTTTTGAATTTTGTAATTATTTAACAGATAATGTTATCTATCACTCTTATTATCAAAACTCTTATAAAAACTCTAACACGCGTCACCAAATATATATACTGGTCTTTTTTGTTGTCAAAACCCTAAAATCATCCTTCACATATATTTCACACACAATAATTTAGAAATATATTAGCCCGCCTATATATTCAACTCACTCCTCTTGTTCAGTCCCCATCTAATCATTATTTTATTATATATAGCCATAATCTTCTCATCTTTTTTGTGTATAATGTATTGTCCCAATATCCACTGTCAAGTATTATATTCAATATTCAATCTATAGATTGTTGGTCATTACATTTCAAATCAAGAGTCATATAAATAAGACTTACAAAAGGTTAGATTGTTCATATTTTTTAATAATTCGGTTACTTCTTAGTTCTTCCTTGTCGATAGTAATGATAATGCCCTTTTGTTATCTTCCATTATATAACATTTTCTTTTATTAAATATTTAAAATTTTATTGTGCTATTTTTTTGCATCATATTGTTTAGTTATGGTCAATTCACATCAATATTTGATTTTATCAATGTAGAAGATTATATAACATTAAAGTAGGGATTATATAGTTAACACATGAGTAAATATTTACTATAAACAGATATACAAATTATTAATTATAAATTAGAAGTGTAAACATATACTCAAATTATTAATTATAAATTAGAAGTTAATTCAACACTATTTAATAATATATTACTTTAATTGGTGCAAATATAATATTGATTTTTACTTGTGATTTGTATATAGTTAGAAGTTGGGTAATTGTGGATTTTTCTGTATTTCATAGTGGAGGTGTTTATTTTAGTAGTATTCAATTATCTTGGGTTAACAATTCCTGAGGGATAAATAGTCATTTTAGTATTCATTTGTTTGTACTAATAAAAGTAGTTTTCCAAGCTAAATTGTTCAATTGTAATACTTGTTTTCAAGTCAAAATTACAGTTAAGGAAATGAACCTTTACTTTAACAATCCTATATTGTATATTTTACATACTTGAGACAATATATTAATTAATTTTGCAGAGGTTTGAGGTAGACATTGAGATGCATGTGGTAGTTAAAAATTATCTAGTCATAATAATGAGTTTGTTTATCAAGTGTAAATGATACAAAACATTTCTAACTACATTATTCGTTTGTGTTTTTGTAGGCGCTATCATGTGTATGAAATATTGTTTAGGGTTTCTCATAACAATAACCCATTACATAAAACAAAACAAATGGATATGGTGGCGTGTGATGATTTTGAAGGAGGTGGAGGTGATGGATATTTAATGAAAGGAGGACTAATTGGAGAGGCAAAAAGAAAGCCATGAATGGTTTCCCTCAATGTGAGAAGCATTCTTTAGCTAGAAATATTTATTACGAAAGGTCTAGGAAGAGGAATCTAGAAACTTCAAATGTCAAACTTCACACCTAGCTATCTCGGTGGCTTCTGGAGGTCGAATTTCTACAATTATAGAGTCCCCGAGTAATTAATCAACATTTCCCACTTCTGTCGCCTTCGGTGGTGTAATTTCCGGCTAACATCAATCATCATCTACCATTTTTGCTTATGAAGATTTGTGGGAGACCAAATTACAGGTGAAAAGCGGATGTATTGTGAAAAGGTAAATAATAGGAATAGAATAAAGAGAGGTAGATTAAGTAAATGATAATAATTTAGCAATGTGAATGTAATTGTAAATCAAAGATAAATATTATAGTGAATCTATACCTTGTTGGCAGGTGAATTATCTTCTATACATGTAAATGGAAAACCTTTTAAGTGAAAATGATGTCAATTCCTTTCAATAACCTAAACAAATTGTAATGAATAATCTAATTTGGAAGAAATAAAACAATAAATTAAAAAACAAAAACTTTAACGACAAAAATAAAATAAAACTTAATTGGTTGATTCCTATTTTTTTCATGTACATGAATTACTTATAGATGTATAGAATAACTAATAACAGTTGTATTCTATTTACTTAATATATATTTACTAATTATTCTTAAATATTAATTCTAGCATTCATAACATTGTCTCCTTCTTGAAATTAAACATCGTCCTCGAGGTTCTAAATTTGATAAATTAAAGATAAACGAAGAATGTTATATGGAACAATGTGTTTCACTAATGGAGAAGGCATAATGGATTCTGTTGTGGACCTGGGAACCGGACCAAAAAGAGTTGTATTTCATTAGTTTCATCAATTTTTACTCTTGGACTCATGTTTTGAAACCAATGATGCACTTTACCATCCATATGAAATGAACATATGAGAAGACGTTGATCACTATAAATTCTTTGTTAATCAAACAAACATTTTGTTCTGAAAATCCAACCAGATGGACCACTACCTTCAAAATGCATTAAATATAAACGCATCCGGCTTGAATGGACCTCCATTGGAGACGGGTTAGAGAATCTGGGTAGCGTTGGTGGTGAAACCGCCAATAAGAGGAGGATTTAGTTGCGGCGAATCAGAAGGCCCAATAATTCGATCCAATTTTAGTGACACCCCCTTGTAGTTGCTAGTGCCCTTCCAGAAGAAATCTCTTGTTCTATTTGTTACAATTATAATAACACTTTGTGGAAGAGAGAAACCTCCACACCAATAAATAGTAAAAATAATCAAAACGTATATGACGAATCGTAGCCTATCACCAAAATAAAACCATTTAGAAGTCCAACTTCATATTTTAGATGACCATTCGTTGAGAAGTGGGGAAAAATCCTTGAAACTTAATATTATTTTGTATGATTCAATCTTACGTACGTTTCATATTATGAATTCTCACTATATTATTTTTTACCCTTGAGTTGCATTCTCCATGAAAAATATTTCGTTTAGCATCACCAGAATTCAGACCAGAAATCTTTATGAATATATTTAGACTCTTTTGAATGTGCATGCATATTGATAATCATAAAGTAATTGATCTTAATTTTCTACATTTTGGATGTCATTGAAACTAACTTTCCATATTACATTGAGTACATAGCATCTATGTGAGCATTACTATGCAAATAACAAACACATATGGTGTTAGAGTATCATATTGTCTCAATCCTTGGGTGCCAGGGAATATCCATGAAGAATTCATTTGATCAAAATTGAGTGTGATCGGTAGTTATACACATCTTAATTCAATAAACAAATTATATAAGAAACCTCATTGCTATTAATGTTTTGATACTGAATTCCTAACTAAGTGAATCATAAAGCCTTCATAATATCAAATTTTAGTATCCATCTAAAAGACATTCTTAGTATTCTGTAACCCTTTACTATATCTTCTATAAAAAGTATATTCTTAGATATGATTTTTCCATGAACAAAAACTTATTAATTATTTGAGATAAAGCGATTGTAGCATCAAATAATTTATATCAATTTGATCCTACCAATATTTTTAAACAAATAATACTTATTGTTTGACACCTCGGTTTTCTACTCACTCGGTAAGGATATTGATTTTGAGATATTCAAGGCAACCTCATTCCTTTTTAAAGAAATAATGGTTTTCACATTTTTTTGAGTGTTTATGTCAATGAACCTCCATGATCTATGAAGTTCAAATCTATTTCCATAGTGATATATTTATCGAACTTATATATCATATCATATATTCTTCAATTACTTTTGATCCATAATGTGTACACTGCATTTTCTAAAAAATATGTTTTCTGGCTATTTGAAATAACACCAACACCATATTCACCCTTAAACGAACTTGTACTCTCCCATATCATATTATCTTGACTTATAGTACATGAATTGGAAATTTAGTCTCAATTTTCAATTAACCATCTCATTTGGCACAATTGATAAATTCAAAATTATAAAGAAAGACAGGGGTCCTCAGATGGATCACACAGCTCAAGGCGAAATTTATTTTTATTTGAAAGACATGAATCATCATTAAGCTTTTACCAGTGTACCCGTCTACAACAATTACTTAATAGTATAACAGTTTAGCCACTGTCGATGACTAGATACCCACCGGCATAATGATAAACACTTGTATGTTTATACCTTCATGTAACCTTTTATTTCCATTATCTTGAAAATGTTATATTAATTGATAGGCAAAAAGTCTCACCTTGAGAACTTTTCTTCATCTCCATTAGGAATCCTTTCCAAATTTTCTTCCTTCAAAGTAAGATTTCATCCAACCACTTAAATTAAATTGATTTTCATGAGATATAACAGGCTCAACATGATTTCCAAAATGACTTGTTTTTTTGAAAATATATACCAAGCCTCCTTTAATATTTGGTAATCATACATAATCCGGTGCTATTTATTCATCCCCTTTTAGTTGTTTGTACCCTTCCACAAGAAATATCTTATTCTACTTGTTAACATTTTGATCACACTTTGTGAAAGAGAGAAAACTTAACACTAATAAACTATTAAACCACTTATAGCATATTAAATTAAATGTAGATTATCACCAAAGTCAACCATTTGGAAGTCCAACTTCACATTCTAGATGTCAATTTGTTGAGAAGTTAGGCATAATCCTTGAAGCGTAATCTTATGTTATATGATTAAATCTTGTACTTATTAGGTAAAGCCAAATATTTTATGTTAATAATTCTCACTATATTATGTTTTATCCTTGAGTTGCATTCTACATAAAAAATATTATTTTAGCATTACCAAAATTCATACCAGACACCTTTATAATGATCTTTGAAATCTTTTGAATATGCGTATCTGATTGATCTTAATTTTCCTATATTTTGGAAGTCATTGAAACTTAATTTGAGTACGTAGAATATGTGTGAGCATTGATATGCAAATAACAAACATTTATGGTAATAGAGTATCACATCGTCTCAATCCTTGGGTCCCAAGGAAATATCCACGATGAATTACATTTGATCAAATGAGTGTGATTGGTAGTCATACACATATTAATTCAATAAATAAATTGTTTAGCAAACCTCATTGCTATTAGTGTTTCGGTAACAGATTCTAGTTAAGGGAATCATAAAGCCTTCATAATATTAAGTTTCAGTATCCACCTATGAGATATTCTTAATCTTCTGTAACCCTTTACTAAATATTGTGCAACAAGTATATTCTTAAATATGCTTCTTCCATGAAAAAAACTTATTAACTATTTTGAGATAAGAGATTGTAGCACCCTCTTTAATTTGTTTGTAAATATATTTGTGATTATCTGGTATATCTCATTACATTAAATAACTAGTTCATATTTTTTGGCCAATATTGGGGTTTTCATTTTTGGAACTAACGTAATATGAAGCACATTTAACTCTTCGAAAAAAGTACTATCAGTAAATAAACTCATTATAGCTTCATTTATGGCATGTCCCATAATGTTCCAGAGTGTTTCAACGTCACAATAGGTAACCAATTTTACAGAACCCAAATTCATTTTTTGCAATAACCGAGCATAATCATTACAACTAAACCACATACTATAAATTTATTACTAAGTGATATTAATGACAAGTTAAATATTCAAATTAGTTTCTCTAATGCTAGAAACACTATCTATCTTTAAGACTTTTTTCTAACAATTAATTTGGAACCAACGATGACGCTAGGCGACTACCCATAATGAAACCTTTTATGATAAACTAATTTCAGACTAATCATTTGCTGATGCGAACCCCCGACAATGCCATAGCAAAACCCTTTATGATATACAATGATGGGAATTTTCCGCATTATCAAATGACTTATACTTGGCACAGATAACTTGCACCTTTCTACTAACATAAAATCCTAGCTCACCCATGTCCACCGTGGTATCATTTGATTTTTATTCTTGCAATCGAACCCTACTAGCTCAAAAAAACAGAAGAAACCCTCATAAAACTATGTGTGTTCTGGAAAATTTATAAGTTATGTGTTTTTATCAAATTTTTGAGGATGTTTTTTTGGTTCAATGAACCAACGTGACATAGTCTATAACAATGTATTTTAGCAAAAAAGGTCGGGAGATGACATTAAATACATTATTATTTAATCTTGACAAAAAAAGTCATTAACTAGCACCACTAATAATGACAACCCTATATATATAACATCTACAATATTTTAGCAACTCGATTTTATATTTTTGGTAATTGTGAAATTCCGTAGCATAAATTATTAGTCAATTAGTTTTTTTGTATATATTTAATTTCATTATAGATATATGCATAGTAGGACAATTATGAGATTTAAGTTTTAACGAAAAAATAATATTATTCTAAATAATACATAAATTATAGGTAGATTATAGAAGAATATTTAGTATATCAAATATTCTTAATTACTAAAAAGTTTAAATATCAATCACCAATATATATTAATTCAAAATTTATTAAAACTTAATTTAATTTAATTTTTAATTTTCTATTAATAACTAAAATCATATAATTTTAAATTTATTTTAAAAAAAAATCTTATTTACATAGTTTCGAATTATTTATCAAAAACCTAACATGCGCCACCATATATAATGGTTTCTTTAATTGTCAAACCCCTAAAATCATCATTTCACATATATTTCACACACAATAATATAGGAATATATAGCCAGCCTATATATTCTAGTCACTTTCTAGTCACTCCTCTTGTTCAATCCCCACCTAATCATTATTTCACTATAGCCATTATCTTTTCTTCTTTTTGGTGTATTATGCATTGACCCAATAACCACAGTCAAGTAATATATTCAATATTCAGTCTATAGATTTTTGGTAATTACATTTAAAATCAAGATTCATATAAATAAGACTCACAAAAGGTTAGATTATTGATATTTTTAATAATTCAATTACTTCGTAATTCTTCCGATAGTTTTAATTATGCCCTTTTGTATCTTCCATTATATGAAATTTGCTCTTATCAAAACCCTAACATGCGCCACTATATATAATGGTTTCTTTTGTTGTCAAAACTCTAAAATCATTCTTCATATATATTTCACACACAATAATATAGGAATATATTAGTCAGCCTATATATTCTACTCATTCCTCTTGTTCAGTCCCCACCTAATCATTATTTCACTATAGCCATAATTTTCTCTTCTTTTTCGTGTATTATGTATTGTCCCAATATCCACGGTCAAGTAATATATCAAATATTCAATCTATAGATGTTGGTCATTACACTTAAAATCAAGAGTCATATAAATAAGACTCATAAAAGGTTATAGTTCAATTACTTCTTCTCCATGAGTAATACTGAGATTAATACTTTCCAAAATTACTTCTTTTTAAGTAAGATTTTATACCATTTGGATTAAATTGATTTTCTTGAAAAGCAACAGGCCCAACATTTTTTCAAAATGACTTTGTTATTTTGAAAATATATCGCAAGCCTCCTTTATTATGTGGTAATCATTAAATATCCTATGTTATTTTTTCATCCTTTTGTAGTTCTTTGTACCCTTCTACAAGAAAGATCTTATTCAGATTGTTACCATTTCTATCACACTTTGCGAAAGAGATTAAAATCCATACTAATAAACTATTAAACTGCTTATAACATGTTTAATTAATTGTAGATTAGCACCAAAAGTCAACCATTTTGAAGTCCAACTTCATATTCTAAATTTCCATTTGTTGAGAAGTGGGGGCAATCCTTAAAGCATAATCTTATGTTATATGATAAATTCTTAAGTATTTCATAGTTAAAGCTAAATGTTTTTCATTAAAAATTCTCACTATATTATGTTTTACCCTTGGGTTGCATTCTCCATAAAAAATATTTCTTTTAGCATCGCCAAAATTCATACCATACACCTTTAAAAACATCGCTAAACTCTTTTAAATATGCATGTCAATAAGTATAAGGTAATTGATCTTAATTTTTCCTACATTTTGGAAGTCATTGAAACTTAGTTTGAGTATCTAGGACATGTGCGAGAAATGATTTGAAAATAATTAAAATTTATGGTAATAGAGTATCACGTTGTCTCAATCCTTGGGTCTCAAGGAAATATCCATGATGACTTACATTGGATCAAATTTGAGTGTGATTGGTAGTAATACACATATTAGTTTAATAAATAAAGTGTTTGGGAAACCTTATTGCTATTAGTGTTTTGATATATAAAAGATTCACAACTAATTAAGTGATTCGTAAAGCCTTCATACTGTTAAGTGTCAGTATCCATCTATGCGATATTCTTAATCTTCTGTAACCTTTTACTATATCTTGTGCAACAAGTATATTATTAAATATGCTTCTTCCATGAACAAAAACTTATTAATTATTTGAGATAAGAGATTGCAGCACCCTCTTTGATATTATCTAGTATATCTCATTACAACAAATAATAGGTTTGAAGTCTTTGGCAGTTATTGGTTTTTTTGGAACCAATGTAATTTCAAAAACATTTTACTCTTCGAGAATAGCAGTATAAGTAAATAAACTCATTATAGCTTCATTTATTCCATGTCCCATTATGTTCTATGAATGTTTCAAAGACATACTAGGTAACCCATTTTACAGAACTCAAATTCATTTTAGGGTTAATGCTCAATAAACCGATGCAGTCTTGTCCACTATCCCGTAAACCCCTATCTTTTTTACCCTCCTAAGATATCTTGAGTTTGCTCCCAAAACTAAAAATTTGAGTTCAAATTTTTTTACCATAGCTCAATAAGTTTTGGGAAGCTTTCCATAACTCAACATCTGAATTTTGGGAATTTTCCCATAACTCAAAATTTTAGTTTTGGGGGTTTATGGGCAAATAAATGATGGTTGGGTGAGGGAGAATTAATTCTAACTTGAGGGGTTCTTGGGCATTAGTCCTTCATTTTATGCAATAACTGAGTATAAAAATTTATTACAACTAACTACATGCTATAAATTAATTACTACGTGATATTAATTAATGATAAGGTAAATATTTAAATTGGTTGCTCTAATGCTAGAAACACCATCTATCTTTAAGCCATTTTTCTAACAATTAAGCTGGAACAAATGATGATGCTAAGCGACTACCACATAATGAAACCTTTTATGATAAACCAATTGCAGACTAATCAGTTACCGATGCGAACCCCCAGACAATGCCATAACGAAACACTTTATGATAAACCATGCTGGGCATTTTCCATATTATCAAATGACTTATACTTGGCACAGATAACTTGCACCCCTCCACTACATAAAATCCTAGCTCCACCAAAGTCCATAGTGGTATCATTTGATTTTTTGTCTTGCAATCGAACCTTACTAGCTCAAAAAAACTGAATAAACCCTAATAAAACTATGTGTGTTCTAGCAAATTCATAAGATATGTGTGTTTATCAAATTTGGGAGGATATTTTTTTTGTTGAATCAACTACCGTGACAACGTCATTGACAATGTATTTTAGTAAAGAAGTTCGGGAGATGACATTAAATAGCATGATATATAATTACGACAAATAAAATCATTAACTAGCATCATTAATAATAACAACGCTAATATATATGTTGTAAAACAAGAAGAAAAAGTATAAAGATAATGGAGAACTTTTATTCATCTTATGGAACCAAAAACTGTGTTAAGAACAATTATCAACTAGCCTTTATATAGGGAATACAAGACCCTTGGACTAGCCTACTAACTACACCATTATATAGGATTAAATGTGAGAGTTACAAAGAAGAAACTAGAGAAGTTACAAAGCCTCTCCACTATTCTAGAATAATACATACTAATATAATATTTCATAAAACTCCCCCTTGGGTATTATTTCAAATACGCATATGATGTTGCCTCGTTACAAACCTCACTAGTATAACCTAGTGGGAAAAAACTAGTCAAGGAAAAAAGAGTGCAACTCGTATGCATCTCTCCTTGAATGTGTGGAAAAAGTATCTTGATCATTAGCATTATCGACTTGTCTCATGAAGTGGAAGTATCTTTGCATAAAATTATAAAGTGCAACCAATAAATTATATTGATATGATATTAATCTTGAACTTTGCATCTTGGACTTTTCTTGTGAACTTTAATTTGACCAAGTCGAGTTGAATATCGACAAATTTTTTAATGATATGCCTACCTTACTAGGAAAACCCTTTGGTGTAAAAACCTAGTGAAGGAAAAAGATTACATAATCCTTATAAATAAGCTTTTAATTTTCCTCGTTTGAAACTTTGTCAGGAAATCCATGTGGGAAAAAACCTTGACGAAAGGAATAAAAGTGCCATACGTGTTCTCCCCCTCATGTAACCGTATATGTGAAGATCTTCAGTTTTAAATATAATCTCGATATTCAGTATCTCACACATTTTTATAATAGTAACTATAATTCAAATCAAATAATATATGAAGTGATATCATCATATAACATTGGAATGATCCACAAAACACAATCATGTGCAATTTAGAGTAATAAATATTCATGCACATAATCATAAATAAACACACATACTACAAATGAAATATAAAACAAATATATGGTAGATTACAGACAATAAATAAGACAATTAAAGATTGTTAAATACAACAAAAATAATATGAATATCATTATAATATATCCCAGGATTTATGTATACGCGTTTTTAGTCTCCTAAAGACTTTCATGTGATTTTTCATATAACACGATAAATATTGGTAAATTTATTTTATCATAAGACGCACATGAAGTCCTATATGAAACTTTCAGGCAAAAATTTTCGACGAAAAAAGTACTTCATATATTCACATTGACTGTGTAAGTATGAATACACTACTAAAAACAACATCTTTAGGGACGAAAAATTACCGACGTCCCGCGTTTTGTCGGTAAGTTTGTAAACTTACCGACGAGTTTCTTTTACCGACAACAAAAACGGCGTCGGAAACTGGCGACGACAAGAATTCGTCGATAATGGTCTGCATTTTGTCGGTAATATATTATTTTTTTTAATTTTTATTTGGCCTCCGAATTGTCGTCGCTATATTGTCCATATTACCGAGGACGCTTTTGAATTTAACGACGAAATACGGGTCGTCGGTAATTGAAAAAACCTATTTAATGAAGACAGCAAGTTTTTTAACTCACAAAACTCCCAAAAACCCCAAAAAATGTCTCCGATTTTCTCTAAAAAACACAACAATTTTTTTATTTCTAATTGATTCTACAATTCATCTTGCACCATTCCTGGGTTCATAATCAAGGTGGGGCATTATCAATATCCAATTTATCACACAATTTAAGGTAATTTCATGAAAAATCTTTTTTTTTTGGTTTCTAATTGTGTTTTATTTTTGCTATATGATTTGAATAGTTGAATTACTACATTTTCAAGGTGGGTCATGATCATCAATCTTCATCTGTAATAGCTATTTGATTGTAATAATTATTTATTTATTTATTCAATTTGTAATAATTTATTTATTTATTCAGTTTGTAATAATTTATTTATTTATTCAATTTGTAATAATTTAGTATTTAATTCTTAAAAAATGTAATATTTTTTTTATTTAATTCCTTTAAATCATAGATGATAGATGTACTGTCCTGTGGCCATGACGGAGATGAGAGCGGGAATGATCCTCCGAGGGATCCTAATCATCCATTAGCTGATTGTGCCCAACCATCGGGAATTAAAAAAAAACTGAGTCGTGCCTCCTTGCTACAAATCATGGTCAGATGTCCCCGGCCATTCTAAAGGGGTTATTCTACAACGAGTGCAAGAGTTTTTTGACCTCGAGGAGTGGAGGCGACGAGCAGATTGGGGAGAAATCCTAACGAGATTGAACACGATGTCAGCTACGTGCTACAGGCAATGGAAGTCGGATCTGAAAATCGATTACTACAACACGAATACTACACCCTCAGATGTTCTTCCGGAGTTTTGGGAAAGAGCGAAGAAGATGTGGGATGACGAGAATGTAAAGGTACAAAAGTTTAATTTTTTCTTAGCTAAAATAATATTTTATAAGTCTTTATTTATTAATTTTATAACTCTTTATTTATTAATTGTAACAGAGTCAGGCGGAGATTAATAAGAAAAATCGAGAGTTGCATACAGTTTCGAGCAAGACGGGGTCTAGGAACTTATCCCAGACTCGGGACGTTATCATAGAGGTATAATTTCTAATAATAAAAATATAATTTAGTATTTTATTGATTTAATTTTTAATTAATTATTATTTGTTGTTTTATACTGTATAGGGGAAGCTGAAGACCGTGACGAATGAGCCGTTGACTTTCTTTGACGGTGAAACCCAGGAGGAGATTGAGCTTCCTCCTTTAAGCGGCTATTTGGATCACCTTTCTTATGATCCGATTACAAATACCTGACGTGACCAACGTTTAGAACGAGCTAGCGTAAGTTTTTTTAATTGCTTTAAATTAAATATTTATCTTTAACTTTACTTTTTTATTAATCTAATTTATTTTTAAATTGAAATCTAATTACAAGGTGTTTTTGGGAGAAGATAAAAAAGAAGGTTGTGGAGGCCGGAGCCAAGGCTGCTGATGTTTCTATCCAGGAACAAATAGATGCAATGTTGGAAACTATCATGGAGGTCAAAGCCCCACCCAAAACAATATATTGGGTGCCAACCATTAGTCCGGTCCGAAAAAGAGCTCGGACTCCTACACAGCAGGACTATTCGGATAGGCAGAACGAGGAGCTACTCAAGGCGATGTTGGCAGGTATGAACGAGCTTCGCGTGGCTCGAGGACTTAACCCTATACCGGATCCCGCCTCCACATCAACCGGGCCCACAGCTTCTTCGAGTCAGCCGAGTCGGCAGCCGAGCATGGTGGACATGCTCCTCGAAGCGTTGAACGGCATGAGACTCGACCAAGGTCTTCCCCTAATCACCACCCCCGAGCCCCCATCCACTAGTCAGGAGAGAGGAGATGAAGAGAGAGAAGATGAAGACGATTTGGATGATCCTTGATTATGTTTGTTCTTTTGTGTTGGTGTGTAATTTGACTTTACATTGGTTTTTTGTTACTTTTATTATCTGATGTGGATTAGTTTGACTTGATTTTAATTTTTAATTACGGTATTTTCTATAAATTTTTGGATTACTATTTATTTATGAATTTTATTTTCATTATATTTATATAAAAAAATTGAATCAAAACAAAAAAAATTAAAAAAATATACCAAAAATACAATTAAAAATTATATTAAAAAAATGTTAGCGACGAACTAACTCGTCGCTAATATATATATATATATATATATATATATATATATATATATATATATATACAATAAATAAATTAATCATTTATGCTGGATAAAAAAAAGAAAAGTTATATACTTACCGATATTTGTGAATCAATAATCTACGAATAAAAAAAAGAAAAATGTAAATCAATAATCTACGAATAAAAAAAAGAAAAATTAATTACTTAATTACCGACGATATTTGTCGCCGCTAAAGTATAAACATAGTGACGACACTTGTTGTCGTTAAGCTTCTGAGCAATTAGGGACGAAAGCAACACTTTTCGTCGGTAAGTGGTCTTTTACCGACGGATTTCTAGGGACAAAAGATTACCGACGAAATTTCGTCGGTAACCCATAATACCGACGAATTACGGGTTTTTACCGATGAATTTTTTCGTCGGTAAACAGGCAGAATGTTATAGTGATAAGCCTGACTAAGTCTTTTTATATTTGGTCAATTAATTTTTCTAGACGACATTATAGAATAGATTTCGATTTAAGATCATCCTTGTCATTTAGTAACTTTTACATCCTCATTTGCACATATTATTCGATCATGATCAATTTGTTTTTTGATTCCATATATTCATGTAGTAATATAATTGAATGAGATTCTTTTATCTCAATTTCTCAATTTTGAGAAAAAATTCATGTACCTGGTACTATTTTTAGAGTACTATTATTTAGTTATATTATCTACATTGTTTCTTGATAATTTTAGAAGTGCCAACTTGCTTATACTACACAAGTTTATGATATTTTTGAACCGGCAGGGCGACCACGCTTTAGCCGTTCTAATGTATATTTTTGTTTTCAAAGGATATTAATTTAAGTAGGATCTTTTCAAGCTGAATACGTGACTTAGTCACTTATGAATGCATCTTATTTTTACACTGAGCTCATAACTTATTTTCGAGGATGAGGATGCATCTTATAAAATATTTTTCAGCTCCCTCTCTTATCATGAGAATCTTGCATAGTATTTCAGTATACATATTTTTCATGTGGCAAACCCAATATACATATCCATCATTGTAGACTGAAAATAGATTCTCATATTTGTACGTGATCTCATCTTTGTGCATAATGATGGAATATTTATATTTTATGTTGCACAAGTAACAGTAGATGGATACTTTTTGTCTTTGACCAATGAGGGTATTCATGATTGCGAGTTGGACTTTTTTCGATATGACCATATATATGTATAAAATTTTATGTCGATAAGTCACACTAGGCGAATTCACAACCAACTGTCTAGCGATTTTCTATTGTAAGAAACTATATATTCTGATAGATCATATATTTCTCCCCCTGAATTTGACTATTAATTTAAATAGTACAAACAAAAATGAGATAGCCTGGTTAATATTTATTTTAGGATTTAAACAATATTGGATATATCAAAATGACATTCACCATAAAATAACTATATCAAATAATTTTGTCAAATAATTTTGTCCAATAATTTTGTACAATTATGACATGATAACTGATTGTTCAAAGGCACCATATTCAAGAAACCTTATTTGCAAGAGGGTGGTAGTTCAAATCTCACTTCTAACATTTGATTATCTTGTTAGTAAAATATTAATCTTGATCTTATAAGCATTCATTTGAGAATTTATTTCAACCTTTATTTTTATGATTTAATAATCATGATAAATGAATATCTAACATTTCATAGATATTTTCGCAATTTCAAGTCACAATTTTTTTTCATGATGACGTGTTCAACCCCTATGATTTTCAAAGTCGTGGCTAATATAATATATAATTTTTCATTAATTCATGATAATTATATAAATCATGGGATTAGACTTTAAGCCTTGTTGGAGATAATATTGAAGAAATATTATTTTTTCTTACGCAATCGTTCTTAGATGCGTTAGTTTCTTCTCAAATGATTTTTTCACTATCATTTGTGACATTCATTTGGATTCAAGGTCATGTCAAACGAACATTTTAACATTCAAATTTTCATAGAAATGATAATAGAATGTTTTTTTTTCATGTCATCCAGATGTATTTGAGAATTCAAGAGAATTCATCTCAATACTTATTTGCATGATTCAATAAATCATTTTTTTTATAAAATAATGAGACTTTAAGTCTATAATTCACGATATTATGATAAATTAATTTCATAATCTTTCACGGATGCTTTCGCAATTTCAGTCCACAATTTTTTTTATTGTGGTGTATTTGGATTACATATCCAATTTTTTCCTATAAGCCTTATTTTCTCACTTGATTTCAGATTCAAGATGTATGACAATAATATTGCTCAATATATGAATGAAAAATTATTTGGTTAGACTCATTTTCATGAATCATACTTTTGTAACAAGTAGGCTTAAATAATTTTTTTTTATAAACAACTCGTAAGTTGTAATTTATTTCATAAACAAGACGAGTTTCATATTGCTTTTAAGCAGTCATAATTTATAAATTGAAGCAAACATTAAGTTTCTTATTCTCGCCATTTTTTTTAAATGATTGTAATTGCTTTTCTTGAATTAAACTTGTACAATATCAAGTTGAATCTTCTCTTTTAAAATTCTAGATTCGAAAAGGTAAATAGTTGTTGATGAATCTTTACTCTTTTGGAATATATTTTGTAAATAGAGTTGAAGTAATATATTACATTATAATATAACATAAACATTTAAAAAATCGATCTTACCTCAAGAATTACTTACCTTTATATACCAATAAAATAAAAATTACGAAGAGTTTCAAATCATATTAGCTTGGTTGGTAAAGTCGTGCTGATAACATGTTGTAAAATAAGAAGAAATAGTATAAAGATAATGGAGGATCTTTATTCATCTTATGGAACCAAAAAGTGTGGTAGGAACAATGATTAACTAGTCTTTATATAGGGAATACAAGACCGTCGGACTAGCCTACTAACTACACCATATATTATGATGTCGCCTAGGGTGTGATAAAATAATAGAAAAAAAGATAGATAAACGATGCACGAATCACCGTAGACTTAACAAGGTGGTGCAAGTATTACAGGAGGTAGGCAAATTTTAATGATAAGAAGATTCGTTCCTCAGGGACTTAAATGTGTTAACAGATGGGTGAATAAATCAGAGTAGCAATTAATAATTAAAAGATAGAAAATAAATATGATTGATTGAGAGTTGAGATTAACAACTAACTAAATTAAAAGACAAGTAATTAAATATGAGAGAATATAGCTTAGGTTTTGCTAGTATGCACCAATCCTTCTAGTCTTTCTATCAGTTCAGTTTATAAAGGAGATAATAGCTCTTAGATAAGTAGTCAGGATTCTAAATTCCCCCTATCCCTAGAGAGCGACCTAGGGTGGCGACCTCACAATCACGAGGGGTCTCAAATCATCACAAATAGGGAGACATCAATATATGATTAAATATGAGAGTTACAAAGAATAAACTAGAGAAGTTACAAAGCCTCTCCACTACTCTGGAATAATACACACTAATATAATATTTCATAACAATATATATCAAACATCTACAATATTTTTGTAACTCGATTTTATATTTTTAGTAACTATCAATTTGTGAAATTTCGTAGCATAAATTGTTAGTCAATTAATTTTTTTTGTATATATTTTATTTCATTATAAATGTAAGCATATTAGGACGATTTTGAGATTTAATATATAATTATTAAATGATATAAATTCAAATAAGACATAAATTTTACGTAGATTATAGAAGAATATTTAATATATCAAATAATTTTAATTAGTAAAAATATTAAATATCAATCATTAATATATAGTATTTACAAATTTAATAAAATATAATTTAACGTTGATTTTTAATTTTCTATTAATAAGCCAAATCAGATAACTTTAAATTTTTTTAAATCTCATCTATATAGTTTTTTCAATCCTGTAACAAATTATATTATCGGTTACTTTTATTATCAAAAGCCTAACAAACGCCACCACATATATCGATCTCTTTTGCTGTCCAAACAGCACATTATCATCCTTCACATTTATTTCACACACAATAATATAGAAATATATTAGTCAGCCTATATATTCTACCCACTCCTCTTGTTCAATTCTCACCTAATCATTTTTTCACTATAACCTTAATCCTCTCTTCTTTTTTATGTAATATGTATTGTCTCAATATCCTCTGTTAAGTAATATATTCAATATTCAATTTATAGATTGGTGGTCATTACATTTCAATTCAAGATTCATATAAATAAGACTTTGCAAAAGGTTAGATTATTGAGATTTTTTAATTATTCAACCACTTTTTAGTTCCTCTATGTTGATAGTTTTGATAATACATTTTTTGTATTATCCATTATATGACAATTTCTCTTATATCTATAATATTATTATGTTGTTCTTTTGGTTTGCATTTGTTTAGTTATGGTTAATTCGCATCAACATTTGATTTGATCAATGTAGAAGATTATATAACATTAAAGTAGAGAGTGCATATAACAAATAAGTAAATGTTTATTGTAAACATATACTCAAATTATTAATTATAAATTATACAAACTTGAGGCAGGAGAATTGAATCTTAAAAATTTATTTATTCATTGAATTCAATTAAAGATATTTAGAATTTGGTCTTTATTACGTATTAAAAGCCGAATTCTTTATTAAAAATTAATATGCTTTCACTTAATAAACACGTCTTTACTTTTCAATCAATAATTTAATAAATTTATTTATTCAAGGAATTCAATTAAAGATATTTAGAATTTGGTGTTTATTACGTATTAAAAGCCAATATGAATTATTTATTAAAAATTTAATATGCTTTCACTTAATAAATACGTATTAAAAATTAAATTATTTATTACTATTTTAAATTATTTTTTATTTAATTAATTTTTTAATTCGAACAATTTTTTTTAATTTGAACTAATTTATTGAATAAAAACAGGAAATATTACAAATGTAGCACATTAGACAAGTGCTTAGCCCACATGTGGAGATAAATAAAGACGGGCCGACAACATCAATTGTGACGTATATAGTTGCGCACAATCACTGTGCCAACCTGCCATAACTCCCTGAAATTTCTCTCAATAATCTGATAATACCCCGGATGATAAAAAATGATGTCCAACTCATTCCCTAATTGATGGAGAATATCATTCTTATGCTGGAAGATATCAAAGGCGACGAGCAGGAAAATGTGGATACGTTTGAAAATGAGGCAATTGATGATGTTGATGAAGATATATTTGAAGGATTGGATGATAAATTGGTAAGACCTAGCCAAGTCAGCGACAGGTGTTTGGCAGATTAATTCCCGGAACCAAGGGGGGTGTATTCAATTGAGAGTCTATAAGAGTTTTTTGGATTTTAAAAGTTGAGAGGTATTCAATTAAGAGTCTAAAGAGTCTTTTAAAATCTTGGTGTATTCAATTACGACTTTAAAGAATCTTTTAAAATCTTGGTGTATTCAATCTGGATTTTAAACAATCTTTTAAAATCTTGTGGTATTCAAAAGTATATGGATTTCATTACCTATTGGATTTTTTAGGATTTTAAAGAACAAATTTTTTATTTTGAAATCTATCTTTTTACCTAGAGATTGTGATGGATTTCTTTTTTATACTATTTTCTAACAGAATAAAAAAAATTAAAAATAACTTGTGATATATTTTTCATGTGCGATTATAATTAATAAAATTTCATAAAACAATTAGCCGTAACATTATTGTATCAATTTAAAAACTCATTCATGCTATTAATATTTGTCATGGTAAAGATCCTGGTCTAACATAAGACCAGATGGATGTGTAAATAGCTTATTTAGTTCTTTATTTTTATATACTTTGATAGCTTAAATGGTTGATTACATGACTTCTGTTGCCATCAACCACATTTTATTGTAATTCAACTCCTTAAGATAATAAACATGAAAATAGTGTAATTATAATATGTATGAAAATATAGGTCCGATATTCAATTTGTTTAAAAGTATAGTATTTTTAAATTCTTGTAAAAAAAAAAAGTTTGTATGTCAAAGTCTATCAAAATATATAAAGGATTTACAAAAATCCATTCAACTCTATACAAGATTTAAAAAGAATCCGAATCTATCAAAATCTAAAATAATCCATAAAATTAGCAAAGTCTATAGAGTTTTTAAAATCTAAAAAAATCCATCAAATTCTAAATTAAATACACCCCCCCAAATGTGTTGTTATGGAATTCAGTCTGTAGTGTTGCCCTCCGCTGAGTGTGATGTGATTTTCTTAGTTAATTGGTTTTCATTATTTTACTATTTTAATTGGCGCAAATATACTATTAATTTTTACTTGTGATTTGTGTATACAGTAAAAACTCTATATATTAATACAGTTGGGACCATAAAAATTTATTAATTAAAAGAGTTATTGATTAATCAATAAATAATAATTAATAATTTGTATATAAATATATATATATATATATATATATTAATATTTTATTAATTTATAATGAAATACCTAATTTACAAATACCATTCAAACTTTCACTTAATTATTATACAATGCATATACAAACATGTATCAAATGAATGGTCTAATTTGAAAAAACTCTTCAATCTCTCGCTTTAAATGCTTATAGAGTTTTTTTTAATATAAATGGCCTCAATTTAAAGTGAGAGATACATTGAAGATAATAATTCACTTTATGGTGCTTGTATATGCATTGTCTTGAGAATATAAATTATCTTTCATTTATTCTTAACATAATTTATATTTATTGAAGATAATAATTCTTGCCCGTATCACTTTAAAATACATGTGATATGGTCATAAAGTGATACGGCCACTTTAATGAATTGTTAAAGTGAGAGATACATTAGAGATAATAATCTTTGACCGTATTACTTTATGGACATTAATAAATATAAATTTAAAAGAAAGCAAAAGACAATTAAGTCATTTTTCAAAAAACCTTCTAAAATATTTCATATAATATGTAATATATAAGGAATTATTAATTTATATTTAAATTGGGGGTCTAGAGGAATCATCAAAAATGTATTATCTTATAATTTTAGCAAATTATTACTTTATCACCCTATCCCCGAAAGTGACAAAAAATATTATCTTAGAGAGTTTATTAAATAATTGAGTATTAATTTATGGAGTTTTTACTGTAGTTAGAAGTTGTGGTACATAGTTTTGTGGATTTTTCTGTATTTTTCATAGTGGAGGTGTTTACTTTAGTAGTATTCTACATTTGTGTGTACTAATAAAAGTAGTTTTCCAAACTAAAACGTGCAATTGTGATACTTGTTTTCAATCGAAATTACACTTAAGGAAATGAAATTTTAGCTTTAACAATATCTTTTATTTTGTTTACCTATACTATATTTTACATACTTGAGAATATATTAATTATACAGAGGTTTGAAGTAGACATTGAGATGCACGTGGTAGTTAAAAATTATCTAATTATAATAATATGTTTGTTTCTCGAGCGTAAATAATACAAAATGTTTCTAATTACAATATTCATTTGTGTTTTTGTAGGTGCTATCATGTGTATGCTAAGAGATGTTCAACAATTTTTTAGGGTTTTCACAACAATAACCCATTACATAAAATAATTAACAAATGGATATGGTGGTGCATTGGTATTTTGAAGGTGAAGGAGGTGATGGAGATGATGATCAGAAGTGGAGGTGTAAAGAAAGGAGAAATAATTGGAGATGCAAAGAGAAAGCTATAAATGGTTGCCTTTGGTGTGAGAAGCATGCTTTAGCTAGAAATCTCTATTACAAAATGTCTAAGAAGAGGAAGCTGAAAACTTTGAAGATCAAACTTCACACTTAGCTATCTTGGTGGCTTCTGGTGGTGGAATAACTACAATTATAGAGTCTATGAGTAATCAATCAAGATTCTCCACTTCTATCGCCTTCGGTGGTGTAATTGCCGGCTAAAATCAAGCATCATCTATCATTTTCTCTTATAAAGATTCTAGTAACGGTTGGGAGAACATAATTACAGGCGAGAAGTAGATGTATGGTGAAAAGGTAAATACTTAAAATAAAATAAAGAACGATAGATTAAGTGATGGAGAAGAAGTTAGAAATGTGAATGTAATTGTAAAGCAAAGGTATATATTATAGTAAATCTATACCTTGTTTGCAGGTGATTTATCTTCAATTTATGTAGATGCTAAACATTTGAGTGAAAATGATGTCAATTCCTTTCAATAACCTAAACAAATTGTAATGAATAATCTTTTTTAGTCAAATGTAAATAACATTAACATAAATCATTGTTGGTTACAAAATATTAACAAATTTTGTGTATTTCAAAGCACCCTTAAGTAGATTAGCTGATTAGCAAGGTGGATTATTCATCCAAAGGCCAAGAAAATTGTCTTTTATCTTTTGTTTGGCCACCCAATCAGCTACTCAATTTCTAGTTATTCTCACATTTAAGAACTTGATCTTCTACTTAGTTTTACAAATTAAAATACACCTAACAAAAAAACTTGTACAGCTAGATAATCTAACAACTATATAATTTGCTTGGTTAATAACAGTAAGGTTATCATTCTCGAGTTCCATAGATCCTGGAGGAAGTCTTGAAGCCATCTCACATAATAAAATGATTACTCTTTATTCTGATTCAACCACTGAGTTTGTTTGTACCTTCATAGCAAAACCATCTAGCATTGTACCTATTGAATCCCTCAAAACACAAGAAAAAACAACTTCCAACTAGTATAATCCCCACCCTTTTCAATACTTGTACCATAATAAAGAGAAATATTATTGATTTTAGTATCACAAAACCTTGAAGATAGAACATTTGAGCCATTACTATTAAAATTTGTATTTCTAATATAAGTTATTCACCTCAGTAGTAGCTTATTTGCTGCGCAATACTCATCATAGGTTATAATTGATCTTTGAACAATAATTAAAGGGTGAAGACTATATCATTTATATATAAACTCGTTCCTTCCTTTCCAAATATGCCAAGCCACAACAAAAGACAGATCACCCATATTGAAAGATAAGTCACCATTTTCATAGGCATACACTCTTATGAAATGAATCTATTTTTTCCCATTAAATGAAGGTTCAGATAAAGAGTTAAAGAACAATGGACTAACCAACCATACAAGAACAACGAAACCGAGAAGATGCTCAATGGTTTTATTTTCAGCTCCACATAGATTGCATTCATGATTATCAATTTATTTAATTTTACATCTATTCACATTGGTAACTAATCCATTATTACAATATATCCGAATAATTTTTTTTACCTTTGTCTTAACTTTTAACTGTCAGATAAATTTTCAATCATTTGTATCCATTTGAACCGAGGAATCGCAAATTTTGGTGTTCCTTAACATCTCTTGCCTTTGTTGAGGCCTATATAGCTTGTTATAACATTCATTCCTTGAGATCCCTTGATATATACTTAGTCCAATAAGGGGTATCATTTCAGTGATAAATTGGAATGTACATTTGGCTAATGGTTGCTGCAACTTCAGGTGTAAATAAGCAATTTACCAAATCCATATTCCATTTGATGAGTATTAGAGTTTGAGAGCTCAAAAACAAACTCAATAGTATAGTCAGCTGGCTTAGATATTATAATAATAATAGGGAGACAAGAAATTCCCAAATATGTAAGGTTTTTCCATCCCCAGTGTTCCATTTCAACTTATCTTTTAAAACAATCTATCCCTGTTTCAATGCTCTTCCAACTCCAGGAGCAATTGATACTCAAAGAAGAATTTAAAAAACTAGTGTTATGAAAATATTTTCCTTTAAGCACTTTAAATAAAAGTGGGTTTGAGTTGTTAAAAATTTTCCAACTATTTGATGCTAATTTTGTGTAGTAAAATCATTAAAACCCAAACCACCATATTCCTTAGTATTCATGAGAGTTTTCCATTTAACCCAGTGGCATCTCTTTCTCCATGATTGTTCCAATAAAAATTTTAAACTAGTGAATTTTTTTGGTATTAGTAAAATTGACATATAATTAGGAATTGCTCCTATAATAGCTTTTATCGAGATATCTTTTCTACTTTTAGAAAGAATTTTTGTATCCTATCCATCCATCCCCATTTTAAAGATTTAAATTTAGATTTGCCCCAATCTAAAGGAATACCAAGATCCTCTAACTTCCTCATTCTGAGTTGATTTGAGATCTTATTTCTAATCTCAATAGGAGTTTGTTTGCTAAACAACACACTACTCTTATTAAGATTAATATTCTACCTTTTATCCATTCCATATTTATTAAAGATATTAAGGAATATATCAATATTGTAATCATCAGCTTCCAAGAAAAAAATGTTGTCATTTGCAAACAAAACATGTGTAAGACTAAGGGTTGCCTTGGCTATCCTCAATCTTGTTAGGAGACATGTGTGAACATAATATTTAATAAGTGAGGATAAGGCTTGAGTAACAAGACAAAAAAGAATAGGACAATTGGTGTCTCCTAGTGTGTTCTAAATAAACACACCTAAAAAAGAAAGAGACGTACCGCAAGTGTACGGGTCGTCCAAGTAATATCCGGTAAACGGGATTTCGATCTCAGGGACGGATTAGGTAAGACTAAGGTGTTATGCAATAAATGGAAATAGTTTCTTGAATGAAAATTAAAAGTAAAAGAGATAAATTTTGGAATGGTTTTTTTGTTTAAGAACTAAAGTGCAAATAAAGTAAAGATTAAACTAAATTAAAACTAATGCAAGAAAATAAAATATGAAGAGACGCAAGGATGAGAGAATAGTATTTGAGTCACGCTAAGTTTCACCGAAATAAACTTAATTAATGGTTCATCTAAGGGACAAATCAGTAACTAGTAATAGTCGGGAGTCTAGATTCTCCTAACCCCCATCAGGGTGGACTTAGAAGCTATTCTCAGATGTTACAAACCCTGCCAGAGAGATCATAATCCACCTTCGAATGTCAGGTTCTCTACCCAATTGGCTATAAGATTAACTAAGTCCGTCAGGATCAATACTTTCTATCTTACGTTTATTAACTATGTCTGTAATTAAACCCCCCGTCAAGATGATCACTTCCCCACCAAAGTGAATAGCCTAATTACTCAAACCTATCTCTGATTAGCTAATTCATTGATAGTAAAATTAACTTACGATAATAAACAATACTAAATTACTCAATTCGAATTAAATTATAAAAATCCCAAATCAGAAAACATCAATTAAATAAATTAAGGTTCAACCCATATAGTGATTCTCAAGCACTTAAGAAGTTTAGCTCATAACAGAAAATAAAAATAAGACAATAAAATTAAAAGAAATAATGTTTAACAGAAAGAAAATAAATAAAATCCAATGAAGAGGTTGGGTTTGGCTTCGAATTGGAGAAGATGACTGCTCTAGATCTTAGCTTCTTCCTTCCTACTTGCTCTGACTTGAATCATTAAGCCTCTTTGATAATTATATGAAGTGTTTGTAAAAGAGGAGGCTAAGGGGTGTATTTATAGGTGTTAGAAATTCATAGGTCGAACTTACTTGGAGTGGAAGATAAGTTAAGAACTCTTTAATTCGTAACCCTAAAATTTAGGATAGGTAAGATTCTGCTGCTGATTTGTTTTGGTCATATCTCTCTCAATACTTATCCGTTTGACATGTTCCAATAGTGGAAACCAATTGCCTCGGAAAGATCTTTCCATTGGTCCAGACCATTCTCCCAAATTCCTAGCCAATCTTAAGCTATAGTCTCGTCTTTGAAATGTGGCTGGAATTTCAGATTCATATGGCAGCTTTATCTTTTCCTTCTTTGAATATATCCTTCCTTAATCTTCTTATTTCCATGTAAATCTCTTTCCTTTACTTCTTTGACTTGACTTGCTCTCTAATTAATTACCATATACCATTTAAAGTTTCGCATTAAATAAATAATTAAACTGCATATGCTTTAAAAATAATAATTCAATAATCCAAGACTAGAAATAGGAAATTGCACTCTAAAATTAGAAACTCGACTCAAATACTTCCTAACACGCTAAAAATAAGCTAAGACTCTAAGTCTCACTTCTCCTCCTTGTATTGAAATTTAAGAACATACTAACTTTGCACTAAAAATAATCAAATTACCGCACAAAAGTTCTAAAAATGCAAATAGTCTAATTCCAAGGTGAGAAAGTGCAATATGACGAAATAAACATAAAAGTCTAGCTAATAAGTCAATAATTCACCTAAAATGATGTTTCCAGAGGGCTAATATTCAGAACAAATAGGGAGACATCAACAATGTATCTCCCTGTCTCAACCTTTTTTGTGGTACATCAATATCATGAAGTTCTCCAATTATTTGAACTTTATAGGTAACAAAGGTAATACAGTTTTCAATCCAATTTACCCAATTTGAGAGGAACCCTATTTTTCTCAAAAAATCCAGAAGAATATTCCATTCAATATTCTCATAAGCTTTACTAATATTAGCTTTAACAACTATATTATATATTTTTGTTGTTCTTTTATTCTTAAGAAAATGTTTAGACTCTTGGGCTATGATAATATTCTCAAAAATAGATCTTCCTGGCATAAAGGCAGTCTGTTTTTTAGAATTAATGTCAATAAACCAAGGTTGAAGATTATTAGTCAAAATTTAGAAATAATCTTTGGTGTCGCCTAAGGTGTGATAGAAATATGATAAATAAAGAGACTAAAAGATGCACTAACACCCTAGACTAAACACGGTACTCAATGCAAGTACCACATGTCGTACACACGTCTTAATGATAAATAAATATTCGTTCTCAGGGACTTAGTGTGTTATACGAATGGATTCAAAAGAAAAGAGTAGTAATTAATAGCTAATAAATTAAAAGACAATAAAAATAAATATGATTGATTGAGAAAATAATGATTAATGAAAACTAAGTACAATCAAATAAAAAGATGTAAGAATAGATGAGAGAATATAGCTCAGGTTTTGCTAGTATGCACTAATCCTTCTATTTCTTCAACAAGTTAATAAAGGTGATTAAAGCTCTTAGATAAGTAGCAAGGATTCAAAATTTATCCTAACCCCCTTCCGGGTGAACTTAGGTGGCGACTTAACAATTACCAGGGGACTTAACTAAGGTGGTCCTACGCCACTAGGTTCTTAGATGAGACGGTCCTGCAAATAATGATCAGTGATTAATAACAAACTTTAATGACTATTTAGTTAGGCAAGCCCTTCCGGATCACTACCGCACACTAGACGCTTATGTGATGGTTCAGTAATTAGACACCCCTTCCAGGTGACCATCTAACTACTATTAGCACAACCCTAATTTGATCAGGATTAAGACAGATAATAAATCAAAGCACATAAATCAAATATATGGTTAAGAAGCTAGAATCAATTTAAAATAGTTTTCCCAAACAAACTTAGATAGAAGAAAATAGAATTCAAAGATTATACATATACAAAACCCAATCTATGGGAAAATTAGTTTATACTAGAAAGATTAAAACTAAAATAAAGATACATACTGTCAACTTGCTTCTCTTGAATGACTAAGGATTGAAATAAGGTTTATATTCAGCAAGGACTAAACAAGGACATGTTTACAATGAATAAAGGGTGTATTTATAGGTGTTAAGGAAGCCCTAGGTCGAAATGTTGGAGTAAGAAGCAAGTAATTGAACTCTTTTCCAAATCAAAATTGTTTCCTAAAATATAGGAGATATGATAAACAGCTGATGTCTTGTTCTAGTCCTAACTTCTTCATTATTGGTCTGATTTTCGTATACTTTATATTGAAACGACCGGGTCAAAAAGATATACAATTTTCATTTAGATTGCTCCTCCAAAATCTCAGAATATTTTGAGTTATCTTCACTTTTGTGGACGTGACTGCAGAATTTTAGATAAGCTTGGCTACTTTTCCTTTCCTATTCAATCTCTACTTCCTTTATCTCCAATTTTCATCCATATCTTATTTCCTTATCTCTTTATAATTTATTTGGCATCTAATAAATTTTTATATATCTTTAAAACTTCACACTAAATAAATAAATTAAACCCAATATGCTATAAAAAAATCATTCAATCAAGCCAAGAATTAGGAATTTATCAAAATATGATTATAAATATAATATTAATTAACCAAATACACCTACAATGATGTCTCCAACTTAGATTATTATATCACAAATATGGGGACATCAATCTTATACACAAAATTTGCACAACGTATTTGTCTAAATGCACTAATCATATAAGGGTTAGTGTATTTAGGTATAAGGGCAATTATTGTGTTATTGATATCATAAAGATTAGAATTACTCATAATAAAATCGGAAACAGGTCTAATAAGATCAATATTTATGAGATCCCAATATTTTTTTATAAACCATCAAAACCATCAACGAGGGGCTTTATCACACCATAGGACCAAATATTAATTTTAAATGCTTTCTCATCAACATGTTTAACAAAATCTAAATTCATCTCAGGAGATACAATATTATTGACACTATTCAAGATAGGAGCATAGTCTCTAGGACCTATAGTTTTACATACCTTATTATCATATGAGGTGATCTCATGAAGAATATCACCTTCCGAATTAATACAATCTCCACTATCAAGTTTGAGTCTACAAAATTTATTTCTAGTCCTCTTTACTTTAGTAATGGCATGTAAATACTTAGAGTTTTTATCCCCTAACTTGAGACAAAAAGGTTCTAGACCTCATTTCCCAATAAAGTTTCTCTTTTTCCCAATACTTTTTCAGCACAATAGCCAAATTTTCTAAGAATATTTTATTACAATCAGAGTAAGGGGAATTATTCAATTTTTCCATCTCAAGAAGAGTTTTTTAATAAGAATTCTATTATTCAAAACTCTTTTATTCGCCCATAAAGAAACACTTTTGTCAACTCTTTTCAACTTATGCTCAAGTCTTTGATATTCCTCTCCCCTGAACAAGAGAAAGGGATTTCCAAGTTTCAACAATAATAGAATTACAAGATTCCTAATGTACCATCCTTTTTCAAGGACAAATATCTTCTTTTTCTTGGTAAGAGTGTAATACTTAATTAATACTGAATAAAATATCAAGAGGCTTACAGAGGAATACCTCTTGAAGAGCAGCAAAACTGAATCGATCAGAAATCAGATTATCTTGCGGCCGTGGATCTACTTACTAGAAGAGAGACATCTATTTCCACAAACCTAAGAGTCTTATGATTTTTAATAAGTGTATATTTTTGAATTATATAGAGAATAAGAATAGTAAAATAGAGGTGTTCATATAAAACATGAAATCAGTTACTTGACCAAACTCTATCTTATATAAAGTAGTGAGTAGTTATCTTAACTTCTACCGTTATTAATTTTAAAATTCAAAATTAACAACCTTTTACTTTATAACTTACTTTTGGAGAACTAACAAAATAATAAATAATTATACATAATTATTTATTTATTTTTTATTTTTCTTACATTCTATCACTCACCCATAATTAAGTTATATCAACTTGTGATACCAACATCCCACTATCTTCTCATATACACACTTGCACCAAAGTATCATCATACTTTGCAAATAGGTCGTGCGACCAGCAAGCATACAAGCATGTGTTACTAATAACCTGTTTGGGTACATAGTTGCTCAAATAATTCTCATTCGTTACGTATCCTGCAGTTGCCAGACTAATAATTTATTGTATCATATTTCAGTAACTCTGACCCCTTTAAATTTATATCACATCGTTTATGTGATCAAAATAGTTCACTGACATAACTTCATGTTTCTCACTATCATGTTATAGTCCAAATTGACTTACATGATCGGTATACCTGTAAGCACACACTTTGATACACAATTTTAGTCTCCCCTTTACACTTAGATCCTTTTACGTTGATTAGGTTGCTTTCCCAAACATACCCCATTAGACCGAATCATTCATGATCATTGGTAATATGTTTAATGTACCATAGACCTAATCAAAATATCATGATATAGTCAAAAGTAATAAGGGAAAAATTAAAGGCATCACATAATGAAGAGACAGGGATCGACTCTTCACTTCCTTCTAGTCGTAAGCACACGTGGTATGACCCACGTGTTATGTATTATTCATATAGCTCCAATTGTATGTCACAATTTTATAAATACCATACATATATATAATTAGACAAGTCACGTTGTCTAAGATGAGTTCTTCGATCGATCAACCCTTCTATGAAATCAATCAAGCAACTCATATCTGGCTATTATGCACTAAGTACACAGTGCAATTCTACTTCGATCATAAAAGACTAAGCTTAAAATGTATCATCCATGTTTATGATCTCATCTTAACACTTAGTTAAGGCGGCTATTTTAACTCAAGTTCTCTCAAGGGTTCTTCACTACTATGAGTTAGCTCATCTTTGAGCACTTCTTGTGACAAAGGCGTCTTCCCGTGTGATAGGGCCGATCTCAGTCTATAGGACATACATACTTCCAAAAAAACATGCATTATAATATATATCGAAAATCATATTATTAAAAAAATAATTAAATAAGCATACTAATGAAAATATATACATGAATGCACATAAACTTGCAATATTCATACATTATATCTTGCTTAGTCATATAGATCTAACATATCCACAAATATATCCCTTGGGATATCCTTTGTGAATGGATCAGCAAGCATATTGCGTGTTGTACGTATTGCAAACCAATATCCTTTTATGCAATAATACCTAACAAAGTTATACTTTATATCAATGTGTTTGGTCTTAGTATGATACTTAGGAGCTTTCACACAAGCCTTTTCAGCTTGACTATCACAATTTGTAGTAACACGACTCCCACTATCGCTTGAGAGTCCTAAATGTTCAAAGAACCTTTTTAACCAAACAGCTTTTTGAACCGTAGTTGAGCATACTACAAACTCATCTTCCATTGTGGACAAAATTATAAAGGTTTGTTTCTTGCTACTTCAAGAAATTGCGCAGTTATTCAACAAGAATACATGACCTGAGGTAGATATACGCACATATATATCACTAGCCCAAATGGCATAATATATCCTTCTAGGTGTAATCTATTTCCTCGAAAGCATAAGACATGATCCATAACGCCTCTTAGATATCTCAATATCCATTTCACAGATTTCAAATTTTCTTGTCCCAGGTTCGTTTGAAAATTGACTAACTAAACCTACCACATAACATGTGCCTGGCCTATTTCATAACATAACATATATAAGACTCTATATGTCACTAGAATATGGCACTGTATACATTTTATGTTTCTATTCTTGAGTACTAGGACACATTTCGAGAGTTAAGTTTATTCCCTTTGCTACAGGAGTGTCAATGGCATTGCATTTAGTCATACTAAAACGGTTTCGAGTATATTCATGATGTAAGGTTCTTGAGATAAATATAATAGTCTTCTAGACCTATTTCTGTGAATCTTCACCAAGAATATAATTTGCTTCTAATATATCTTTCATATCAAATTAAGAAGCTAGTCACTCCTTATTAGCTTGAATAAACTATTTATCATTCCCAGCTAATAGGATATCATCCACATATAGAGATAAAATTACGAAAATTTTATTGGGACGTTTAATATATACATATTGGTCTTCACTTATCATCTCAAATCCATTTGGTGAAATGAGTTCATGAAATCTCAAAATACACTGTCTCGAGGTAAGCATAAGACCATAGATTGATTTTAACAATCTACATACTTTATTCTCTTAATATTTTGGAATAGAACTCGAGGGTTGTTCCAGGAAAACAACCTCTTCTAAATCTCCATTTAGAAATGTTGTTTTGACATCCATTTTGGTCTTACATTCCTTTTCTCCATTCATTCTTAGCAAGACGTGAAAGTGTTTAATTTACTATTCGAGGTTCTTCCTTGTCTTGTGGAGCTATCATAAAGACTTCTACTTTGATTTAAAATTGATGACGAGGAACTAAACCTCTAGCACTTCTCTTAGGTTGAGAATCTTGAGAAATAGGATGATTAGATGATGTAATGGTTTCAACTGTCTCAAGTTAGAGGATTGTCATTCTTTACTTCTTGAGTATGTGTTACCTCGTCCCATGTCACAATTATTTGTATAGTATCCACCCGATTCTCATTATATGCACATAGAATAGAATTTATATCAACCTCACCTCTACTAAGAAAATCATTCTCTAAGAATGTAACATCTTGTGATTCAATTTTAGTAAGACCTCCATCGTTGTGTTATCCAATAAACACATATCCTTTAGAGTGATTTGGGTGCCTCTTGGACCTAATTTTACTATATTTATAAGATACATCATGAACATAACCTGCCGGCCCCAAGATCGCAAGTAGTTCATAAGGAGTTGATGGAATAGTCTTTGTGGGTACTCGGTTAAGTATATAACTAGCAGTAAGCAAGGCATCTTCCCAATAATATATTGAAATATTATCATGTGTCATCATAGACTTAAACATTTCTAGGAGAGTTCTCCCTCTTTCATCACACAGTTCCTCCATCTGTCTCAATAGATATTCACATCCATGATTAAGGTTTAAGGTTTTTCACCTTCCTCTCAAACTGATTTTCTACTTCATCGAAAGATATCATAAGAAAATTTCAATGCTCAGATTTTATGAAAAATCATGTAGACTTAACCAAACCTAGTGATATCATCTATGAAAATGATGAAATAATGTTCCACACGTCTATTTTGAACATTTATTGGGTCACAGATGTCTGAATGAATTACTTGCAATGGGTACTCGACTCGTTTAGCCTTTCTAAATGGTTTTCATTTTGCTTTACATTTTAGACAATTTTCACTAGTTGGCAAGCTGACTTTAGTCAATGACTCAAAAGGTTCACCTTAGCCAACAAATTAATACTGTCTTGTCCAATATGACCTAGTCTAGCATGACATACACTTTCTTCTACGTTAAAATTACTAGAAGAAGTATTAGTAGAAAAACAACCACTTATATAATAATTATTAAACGGGTTATCATCATCTAGTACACTTAAAGCAGGAGAAATAAAACCTGAACCATAATACTTAGCATCATAATATATATATATATATATCCACTTGTATGTTACAAAAACGCATATTAAAACGTAATCCTATAAAAACAGTGACTAAGACCAAGTTCCGTCGAATATCAGGTGCGTAAAGTACATTAAGCATGACAAGTATGACCTCTTCATAAGTACAACTTGCAAGTGTCAACTCCTTTGTCTACAAACTTGTTGTTGTCTCCTACATAAATCCATCTCGTTCCCTCTGGAATCAGACGATATTCTACATATGCTTCTCGGTCTTTGGCTACATATTTTGTCGCTCTTGAATCCACAGTCCACAAAGGATTAGAATCAGCTAGCAATATAGTAGTAGTAACATAAGTAAAGTTACAATAAGTAAATGACATTGCTATCTTTCTTTGCACTTGCGAGCGAAGTGACCAATCTTATCATAATTATAGCATTTCACTTTACTCTCGTCTTTCTTCTTACGAAAAAACATTCTCTATTATCGTTACCACCATTCTTGTTCTTCTTGGAAGCATGCTCATTTTTGTTTCTCTTCCTATTGTTCTTGCACTTAATACCCTTGATTCGTGACGTCAATGATAGTTAACAAGCACAAGAATATAGTCAATGTAAATTTAGAACTAAATCAATTAGATACTAAAATCCCAGATTCAAATTAAAATGGAAAAACAATAATCAATGGTTCATATAGTTACAATCCTAAAGAGAAATTATGCATAATAAATCTCTTCAATAAATAACTTAGAAATACCTCATACACAAAATAGATCTAATACTAATTTACCCAAAGAATAGAGATGGAGAAGTGTATAACTGATGTAGTTAAGCTCTAGCTCTTGCTTCTTCCTCCTCTAGATCCTCCTAATTGCTTTTATAATATTTTATGTATGTATATTAAGCTAATGCATCCAAGGGATGATTTTCTAAGGTTAGGAACTGATATATATAGGTGTTAGATCGAAATCTTGGAGTAGTGACCAAGTAAAAGAGTCCAAGCACAACTTAATTCGTAAGGATAATGATAATTACTACTGTTTTTGGGGGTCCCTAAATATAGAATACTACACATATTCATAAATATATGTTATGGTGTATTTGGTCATGAGCTTAGTGTGATAGAACGTGTTATATTGTTGTTGGTATATTTATACAAACTACACATACCAAACGATAAATGTTTATAAAAGACACAAATTGGGTAGCACCAAGAAAAGGTACTTTGAAAAAGTGGTTGAGTGAGACTAGGTCGCTAGAGGAATTGTCATTCTAAAGTTTTTTTGGAGAACATTTGATTGTAGTGCGTCATGGGGTATTTGACAAGATGGTATTTAAAAAATAAATACTTACGGACTTAATGCATTGATAGTTTGTTGTCATCTAATAAAATTTATTTAGGGAAATACCATTAGGAAGATAATAATTATCTTCATGTTATACTTCATCTAGTCGTATCCTTAGAATGCAACTATGGTGTTTTTTTTTGGTATAGGTTTAGATAGATATAACCCAATTATACAGATACCTATATAATTATCTTTTATGTGTTTTAACTAATGACATGGATTGTATTATATTATAACACTAATACTTATTTTTCGTTTTTGTAAAAATAAGAAAAAAAGGGAAAATTAGGAAAGTAAAAATAAATACATAAATTATATGAGAGTTATAAACACTATAGAATAATAAAACATAAGAATTACATTGTGAATATGTTATGTGTATAATAAAATAAAACGAGATCCCATTTATAGGGATCAAAACTTAATCCCGAATAAAACAAAGATCACATTAGCTAGAAAATTAAAAGAATATAGAAATAAACGAATTCCTTGTCTAGGGCAAAATACATATTATGTAGTATATTTAGGATCATGTGTGTAACTTAGTTTTAAACTAGGATCATGTGGGTAACTTAAGTGTCATTGGTTAAGAAATGACATAATAAGTGGAGTATTATCTATATTTTCCTTTCGGTATAATAGAAAATTGGAGGGAGAACATGAAATATTGTAAAATTATAAAAAGGGGTTAGAGTATAATGAATTGAAAAGGGAGTGAGAATGAAAATAAGAGAGAGGGACATAGAGAGAGTTATATATTATTTGATTAGATATGATTTTGTGGATTTTTTTGTGGTGATTAATACTTTAAGAACAGAATCAGGGTATGTGTTAAAGTGATAGAAAGAATAAGAGAGACCATTAGGATTAGTAGCTTCAATAAAATGTACCAAGAATGTATAGAAGAAAGTTGAACCCTTCTCACTAAAAAGAAAGCTAAAATTTCAACATTGTCTCCCAGACCTTTACACCTCTACTTATCATTATTTTTCCCAGTACTTTATTTATCCATTTAATATACAAACATATCCCTATAAATGCGTTTCTTCAATGCACAAGGGTCTATTATGGTTTTTTTGTTTACTTTCATGTGGTTGTTTCCTTCTTTTGTTTATATCATTCATTTTACAGTCGTCTTCTTTTACAGTGCCATCATTTTTGCTCGATCTATCACAAGAAACATAAACTTCTCCATTTTTACAAATGTTACATTTTGTATAGATGTTTTTTGAAGCTCAATATTTGAAAGATATTTATCATTCATGAATATCATGAGATATGTTGGTGTCCTGTGTATTTTTGCGGTTATATTGCTCGTAGTTAGATATTTAGAGTTTCAATTAATCCACTTGCACTATCAATTTAGTTAAGATTCGAGATACAAAAAATATAATAGATATCAATGTTCATATTTCATATCAAAATAATAAAAGTAAAATTTAATTATTTTATTTATTTGGCATGTCTAACATGAAAGATATTAATATTATGAACATGCAACAGAGGATTCAATAATAGTACCACTTATGAGGCAAAAATATGGACAGTCGTCGCTGCTAGAGGGATGGGGATGTCATTTTACTAACATTTATCCATCATGTTTGTTCTACTAAAAAGTATCCAATGTTAATTCGTCTTACACCTAATGTTTTTATAACGTATTTTATTCTACTTTATTTTAGGAGAGAATTTTATGTTAATAAGCTTGTAGGGCTTGAATAATAGTATTGCTTAACTAAATTAGTGACCATGCTCTTATTTATAAGATTTTGTTACCAAGTGTTCATAACACCTAAAACATAGGCCCAAACCATGTATAAATGCATGCATCATTAACCAATTTAAGCCTAATATTTCTTACAATCTCATTATTTTTCGGTAACATAAAGTTTTAACATTTTTTTTATCTCTATATTTAGTAACTCATTTAATTAATAAATTCATGTATAATACTAATACTAGAATTCACTAAACATATTTCATTGAATCAAAGTAATTCATTCGTCACAATATGTTCAACAGTGAACATTTTCCATCCTTCCTCTCAATACTTTAATTGGTTTACTCATATCTGAATAATCACCACACGGTAAAGTAATCTAATCACTTTTAATGGGGTTTACATGTCTTCTTACCCCCCTAGTATTCCTACAACACGCTACCAGTTACATAATATAATACATGTTTAATAAAGGTCTTGAAATAACTATATGTGTTTTATATACTTTATAGACGTTGTTCAGAGACAAATACACATTTAGTTTGTATTCATTCATCATCTATGGAGTTCACCATGGTGAATACCACATATTGCTATGCCTTTCACCACGTAGCATAAAGATAATGGATTCCTTTGGATGATCAAAACATATTCTAATCATATGAGTTCTGGTATTATGAATTCTCTCCTTACAATATCCATGATATTCACATGATTTGTCATGTATGTCTTCTTAATATATATTTGCAATGATGGTTCTTACAGAGTTATGACGACCTATATGATCATGCTTTCAATAACTTATACACAAGTCTCGATTCCTTCATTTTATGTTTGAGCGCTGGTTTTAGTAAAATACATAATAAATATACACCACCTGGACTTCCACTACTCATCCTCAAAGTAGTCTTAGTGAAGTTCTTTTTCTTGTTATATAAATATATTTATTTTTCGTATTATTTTAATTTTTACCTAACAGTATATTTAAAATATGAGTCTAAAATTTAGTTAATCTAAGATTTGTATAAAGTGTTCATCATAAATTTCAAGTGTAAAGGGCCTTACTTAAGTCTAGGTTTTAGCAATTAGATTAATTCATCATAAAAATTACTCCTAAGTCGTATTGTATAGTGCATAGCTAACACCATCTCCTAAAAACTCGTAAATTGTGTGATCTTTAATATTATTTTGGCCAAATTATGTACCCACATCCCAATTACTCAATTGTGACTACTATAGTTTATTTACGTAGTTGATCATCCATGAGGGACGTGTGATATATTTGTTAGAGATACTTATCGTACGTTAGGAACTTAGGAAGTGAGTGATTACTTGAGAATTTAATGTAAACGCTTTAATGCGACAAGTTTGATCAATCATAGTTAATATATTTTAATTGATATTAGTTGAAGGTCTTCTTATGGTTTGTAACCTATGTAGGACTATATCAAAGCCTTTTCAGTTCCTTATATTGATAAAATATAATTATTTGCATAGAATTTTGAGATATTATACTACAAATTAATATAAATGTCATTAAATGGGAACATGGACAAGTATAATCTATTTCAAAAATTACAAGTTCGAATCCAATATTGGGAGTAGTTAAATATCTAAAATTAAGTCTAAACTAATACATAATTATTTGTAATGACCACTTGTACTCAATTTGTATATTTGTGTACATTTCCAAATAGAATTATCTTGATATATTATAATGAAGAAAAGGGTGTTAAAATAAAAAAATTTATAACCCTTCTCTAAAAATAAAAATTACAAACATTTATGGGAATTAAATAATTGGGTGACTATTAGTTCGTCTTGGGGAATATTATATTTTCCTTTTATTTAAGTATCTTGGTAACTAATCAATGTATGAGATTATTTTCTCGACAATTTTATACTTTTTTAAATAAAAAAATTATATAACTGAAGTGATAATTCCATTTTTAGTTTTAATACCAATCTCTTTTCCAAAATTAGGTTTAAGAATTATCTTAATTCTTACAACATGCCTCATTTATAATCTTTTTTAATAAATTTAGATAATTACTAATTTTACTTCCTTAAATACCTTTTTTATTTAATTTTATTTTAATAAATATATTCCATATGTATTTATTATTTATTTTATCATCACCAGTAATGAGATCCAACGAGTTTTTTATCGAGCATCAACTCAGCGGATGATTGTTGTCAACTTTGACAAGTTCTTTTTTTAAATTTTTTGGACAAAAATATAACACTTTGTTTTATTTTTTTATTTTTGTATTTACTTATAATATCCCATATATAGTGAATATAGATTACTGAACTTCAATTACAATATTATATTTGCAGACCGGTAGTAATGTATAATTTTTTATTTTAGATTATCAATATTATAGTTACAAGAACTATATTTCAATTTAATAACTACGTTGTAGTTGTAAAACAATCCTTTAACTACAAATATTTTAGTTGAAAGTAGTATACAACTATAATATTATAGTTTTGCAACTACAATATTGTGGTTATGAAATTATAATATAAGTACCATATTATACATATAGAACAACAAAATTATAGGTGTACAAATATTATATTGTAGTTGTAAATAACTATGTAATTATAATATAGTAATACAATTACAAAATTCCAAAAAAGAAATTAAACAAAAATTAATTAAAAAGCAACTATATTAACAAAAAAATGTTGTGAATCCCTATAAACTCAAATTACCATTTCTTATAGAAGATAAAAATAAAAGTAAAATCTTGAATATATTAACCATATGAAAGACAAAAACCAAGAATCTAACGAGCAACCCATAATTATACTAGCGAGATATGTAAATAATATCATTTTGATTATCAAATTATTTTATCAAAACAGATTTGGAGTACACAATAAATAATATATGTTATCTCAAATTATAAGATAAAGATGCGATTCCAAAGGGTCATCTTAAATTATAGTGAAACACCCTCATTATACAAGTCATTTTCTCACTACTCGACAAGATAAATGTTGTTAGAGAGAGTTTTTTTGTAGGTATAAGATGATTTTCTAACTGACACCAAGCCAAAATAAACTATCTCTACACTTGATGTCGCTTTCTTTGGGGGACAGTTTCAAAAACCTGTCGCTCAATATTGGTGACATCTTTTAAAATGTTGCCAGATATATTGGAACAATTATATAATTGTCACCTAGTACATTGGAGATAACTTTTAAATAATTGACCAATACTTTGGGTACAAATTATAAACTGTCACCTATCATAGAGTAAATACATCAAATACCCCTTAACTTTGCCTGTTTTGACAATTTACCCCCTACTAGATTTTTTGGTATTGGATGCCTGTTAAACTTCATTTCCGTGACTCGTTGCCCATTGTTAATGAATTCCGTCCATTTTGGTTGTTATGTGTCATGTGGTAATTTTTTTTAAATTAAAAATTCAGTTTTCAGAGTTACTTAATTGAACCCTTATTTAACACGGGCAAAAATGGTACTTCCACATCTTCTTCTTCAAAATTTCTTCTCCATGATCAAAGCTTGAATCTTTAAATCTTCATATTTAAAACAAAATTCCCAGAAATTAAAACAATTAACAAATATACATAGAGAAGTTTCACAAAAAACACAACCAAACTCGCTTGACCTACCACTTAGCCTCACCACTACTCAAAAATTGATCAAATTTCACTTGAGCATCATTAGATAAATCACCAAATTGAGCTTCCCATAAAACCAATTGTCCTTGTTTCTATTTAAAAACCAATTTGGTGAAAAATAAACAACTGAAACCTCTGAATAAAGAAGCCCTTAATATAGCTGAAGGAGATTCACAACTTCCTTCGTATCCTTTACAAAATAAAATAAGATTAAGTAAAATTCGTAATATATATAATGAGTACTTTTAATATATATTTATTTACTGAATCCCTAAGTAATATACATAAGCCCATCTTCTGGTGATGCTAAGGCTAGTAAAATCAAGGCCCTCCCAACTTATAATTTCAGTTTCAAGTGTTATGAAAGAGCTGAGAAAAGAAGAGAGGTAATAATATAATAAATAAATAAAGTTTACTTTATAATTACAGTTTCATTTTCATGAATCAAAACTTTCTACAGTTATACTAAAAAATCGAGGAAAAGATTCATGCTAAAGAAGATGAAAAGAGTAATTTACAAGCTCAAATTAAGTAATCAAAAGAAGATGAATTGAGAAGGTTAAGGAGAAGCTTGAAATTCAAAGCTACACCTATGCCTAGTTTTTATCAAGAGCCAGTTCCTCCAAAGTCTGAGTTAAAGATGGTACATTTGATAATTAGATAAAAACACATATCTTTATTATTCTATTAGTCCTTGTAATTATGGTTAATGATATAAATACCCCCAACACGAGCGAAAACTCCGAAGCATGGACGGAGAAAGAACTCGCCACCAGGATCTGAAGATAACAGTGACCATGGTGCCCACTTAGAGAGGTTAAGCTTGGACGTGAAGTTGTTACAAAGTAGTAACCTTGGGCCCGACCCGGTTAAGAAGCATGTTCGAAAATCTCTTACGAAATTACCTTCTAGGAAGACAAATTTATCAAAACGGTATTCTCATAAGCCTTCTTGACAAAAGCAAGTACCATTGAAGCAATATCTCATGAGAAAGGAGATTCTGAGTGTGTTTTAGAAGAAGCTAATAGTTGAGTATGAAAGTTGTATGTATGAAATATATACAATTGTTAGTCTTATATGTTCTTTGTTTTACTTAAAATGTCAGATGAGATATGAATAAGACATGTGTTCGAAACAGGAATATTTGGTGACTAAATAGAAACACGGACCATTGGGTTTATGGGAAGCTCAATCTGGTGATTTTTCTAATGGTGCTCAAGTGATATTTGATCAATTTTTGAGTAGTGGGAGACTAAGTGGTTACATTAAACTGGGTTGGTTTTGTTATTTGTTAAACTTCTCTATGTATATTTGTTAATTGTGTTATTTTTAGGTTTCTTTTATTATTTTATTTTTAAATTATAAAGATTTGAATATTCAAGCTTTGATCTTCGAGAAGAAGTTTTGGAGAAGAAGTTTTGGAGAAGATGTTGAAATACCATTTTTGTCCTTGTTAAAGAAATGGTTTAATGAAGTAATTGAAAAAATGAATTTTTAATTAAACAAAAATTGTCCACATGACACTTAACAGCCAAAATGGACAAAATCTGTTAAAAAGGGGCACATAGTCACGAAAATGAAGTTTAAGGTGCATCCAATACCAAAAATCTAGTAGGGGGTCAACTGTTAAAACTGACAAAGTTTAGGGGGGGTATTGCTTGTATTTACTCCCTATCATATTAGCGAAACAGTTTTACGTGTCTCCCGTTACTTTGGGTACACGGTATTAAGTGTCTTAATCACTTAGGGGACACGATTTTAAGTGCATCCCATCGCTTTGGGACATCATATTAAATGCCTCACATAACTTTGGGGATACGATTTTAAGTGCCTCCCATCACTTTGAGGGCACGATTTTAAGATTCTCCCATCATTTTGGAACATAATTTTATGTGCCCCCATAACTTTGGGGACACGATTTTAACTGCCTCACATCACTTTGGAGACACAAAGTGTCGCCTTTCAAGTTTCTAAAAAGAAAAAATAAATATACAATTTCTATATTTGATATAGCATAATTCATATGTTAAGAGTAAAAAAACATATGTAATATCTACTAGCTCATCTCTTACGTCCATCTATTTTATCTCCCAAAACATCATCATTTGTCATTGACACCTAAGTTTGGTGATTTTCCTAATATATAAAATATATATAATAATTGAAACAGTGGTACGATAAAAAAGGGATATGAACATGCACTAGAAGAAAAAACGATTCTATAATTGCACATATGTCCCTATATAATGATCAAGTTTCACTATAGGTCCCTAAATCATGAAAAATTTGCACTATTGGTCCCTATGTAAGGCAAAGTCTGCACTATAGGTTCCTACACCATGGATAAAATATACAACAGACAACTCAGAAGAGAGACACATATAAATTAATTATTATTTAAATAAAAAATAAAACTATGGATGACTTGATTAGATTTTACAAAAGACTCAGTGGATTTTCCTGAGACAAAATTAAAAGATTGATGAATCAAAATTCTAAAGTGTTATTTATAGAAAACATTAAAAAATTGAGATTACCTTCTTGTCTTTACTTTTACTTTAAGAATTATTAACCATCGAACTTTTTTTACCTTCTTGGTATTCTAGAAAATACATATATCACTTTTACTTGTAAATCTAAATCGTATAGGAAAAAAGTCTATAAACGGAAAGTACAAGGATAAGAATAAAATGAAAATTTATCTTATGATGATACATTGTCTTCTTAATTAAAGAAAGAGCTTTGAAAGTGTGAGATAATGAACTATCGAGTGATTTCAAGGTTTAACAAGTTTATTCGAATTACAAAAAAAAAAGGAATCATTGAAGTGTGTTGGTCATCTTTTTCTATTGTTAGTAAATGGAACTCCTAAAGATAATATTACTACTAATTTAGCAAGTTTAATTACACAAGAGGTCCCTAGTACACATATTGACTAAAACATGAAGACCACATATTCAAAACACTTGTAACTTACGAGAGCTTCTCTTTGGAACCACCGTAGATAAAACATCAAGAATCTGTAAGTACTAAGTCCTATACAACCTCTACTATTGGGATTCAATCCCCATAAGCATCTACATTCAATGGTGCATTAACATTCACCATAGCTTCTATCTTCCTTCTCTTTCTTTCTCGTCTTCTTTGATTATGAATTAACTTCTAGGGATCCAGGATCATACACCAAACTTAGGAATCTATAAAAGAGACAAAACTAACAAGCGTAAAATGGAAAACAACAAACTCTACTACACTAAACAAAAAGATAATAATTAACAAAATAGTCCCCAACAACGGAGCCCAAAAAAATTGTCGTCTCCAGAGGTGTGATGAAATAACATAACAATTCACACCTCGAGAGAGCTAACTAACCGCAAATGTACAAATCATTCACAATTAATAAGTGAGTATAAGAGTTATCGTCTCTACATGAAGTATCTTTGTTAATCTAAACTCGTGTTTTTGGGAAGCGTAGATGATTTAGCTGCAATTTTTAAAAGAGAGAAATTAAATAAAATATTTGATTTGTTTTTTTAAGAAATAAATTCAAGAATGAAACTAAATAACAAAGAGATATGAGTATGAGAGTATAAACTGAGTTTTTTAATACTCCAGTATCCTACTGAGTCGATGATTCCAGTTATAAGGGTGAACTGGTAGCTTAGAAAGTTGACTAACTTCTAACTAACAACCTCCAGGGTAGCTTAGAAGGTTGACTAACTATTACTAGAGTACTCAGGTTAGACTTTCTACGTAAAAGCTCGGCTCTAGAAAGTACTTAACCTTTATGATTATGTGGCTAGTCAAGCCTGTTAGTATCCCTAACAGAAACTGGATATAGATGAACTAGTAATGTTTCCAAATCCCAGGCAAGGTGATAAATTACAATATTAGGGTAAATCTATATGTGATCAGGATATATTAAACTAACTTAATTCAACTAATATTTCATACATAATTGCAAACTCAATCTAAAGTAAATTAGGTCATACCAAAAACAATAAAAAAATGGTCAAATTACAAGAATTATGTTTTAAGACAAGAAAATAATCCAATTTGCCCTGAGATTAATGGTGCAATTGTGCAAAAGTGGTGCAATAGGGCTCAAGCTTCTTCTCCAAGATTTTCTCACTACTTCCAGACGTGTAAACATATGTGTAATAAACTAGGAGTCTTTTCTAAGGATACAAACTGATGTATAAAGAGAGCAAAAAGTTTTTGATATTGTGGATCCTTTTTAGATGACCCAACTCAACCCAAAAATTATTTTTGAGGAAGAGTGATTAGGTTCATTCCACGATAACTGGAACTATAATAACTTCTTCATATTAACTTCAACTCACAAACTGTCAACTCTCACGCTAACCTGAATCCAAGTACTACCCAAAAACAAAATGGGTCCTCCATAATCCTTTCGTAATTAATTGTAGTGAATCAATTTTGCCGATTTCCAAAGTTAGCCGGTGATTGCTCTCGTTTTCCAAAAATTGCTTATTGGTCCATTAACGCCTCAAACATAAATTACACACAAATAACTATAAAAGTAACAAATCTCCAAAACTAGACAAGAAATGTGAAATGATCTAAATATAGGGAAGAATCTATCAAATAAGTCCTAAATATCCCTACAACGATGTTTCGTGACTAGCTTAATCTATCACATAAATAAAGATATCACTATGTTAGGAGTCACACCAAGGGGAAGAAAGATTTTATGACCATGAAGATTGATTTTATTAAACATTGATGTCTCCTCATTTGTGATAATAAAATATATTCATGAGACATCATTTTAGGCTTATTTATTAGTTTATAGGTAGATCTTAGCTTAATTTAGTGCACTTTCCTATTTTGAGTCTTGATTTAGTAACATAATATTTTTAGAGCATATTGGGTTTAATTGTTTATTTAGTGTGAAACTTTAAAGATAATTATGGAGATTAATTAGAGTCCAAGTCAAAGACTACAATTTATGGAAGCAGATTTACATGGAAATTGGAGATAAAGGAAACAAAGGCTAAAAAGATGGAAAAGGAAAAGCTGCCTAAACCTGGGACTCTGCATACACGTCTAAAGATGTGCTGTTTTACCTAAGAAATAGGCCGATTTTGGTAATTTCCTTTCATTTCTTTTGGTATCTTATGGAGCTCAAACCGACCAATAACGAAGAAGATATGCTCAAAACGGTCCAGCAGTGTTTATCTTTATTTCCTTACGAATTTGAGTTGGGCTAGGAGTCCATTACTTAGAGTTATCTCCAAGAAACGAATTAGGTCAACCTATACACTATAAATACAGCCTCTTAACACTCTTAAATCATCCTTCGTGAAACCTTAAGCCAAGAGGAAGCATACAACACAAGAGAGAAGTCTGGAAGGAGCTGTTATCAACAATGTCTTCTTCTACCTTTAATTTTGTAATTTCTTTCTTTTCTTTCATGAACTAAATTTCTTTAGCTTGAGTTTTAGCATATATGTATGAACCCTAGTTTTGATTGACATCTACCTAATTTGGGAATTTAATGATTTAAATAGAATTATAGTTTTTATTCTCTGTTTATGCGTTTGGATTTATATTCTGTGTTCTTGTGGACGGCCGTCACAAGAACTACCATCTAGATAATCACTATGGTTTAGTTCTTGTGACTATTTACCAATTACAGGAAAAGATTGCTTAGGAAGCCTTATTGACACAGGTAAATCCTATTTTAAACTACCGATAGTGAATTGGGACCGATTAGGGAAATACTACATAATTCAACCTTACATGTTTAGAACGGCAAAACTAGTGGGGATTGCATGCTAATAACTCGAGCTATATTCTCATATCACTTCTCTTCGTATTTACTTTTTAGTCTTTTAATTCTTAGTTTAATTTAGTTAATTAGAAAATTAATACATCTTTATTTGTCTTTACTTTATTTGTGTTTAGTTGTTCTAGCTTTAATTTACACTTGGTATTTGCATAAGATTCCTCTAACCTTCGTAGTCTCTGCAGAACGAATCTTAATCTAAAACTTGCATACGATCTATATACTTGCAGAGCCGTGTAGCTTTAGGGTGTTATTTTGCACGTTAATTATATCTTATTTTATCACACCCTAGGCCCCACCAAGTTTTTGGCGCCGCTGCCGGGGACTACATCGTTAGTCCTTGTGCATATATCTTGTGCTTTATTTTTAGTTAGTTCTATTTTACGCTTTTCTTTTTAGTTTTTGTTTTTCAGATTTAGTTACAGATGGAGAACCCAAAGAGACTTGAGCTACCCATCGAGTTCAGAGTGGAGCCACGAGGAATTCGCGCTCCAGAAATCCAAGCCTCAAAATTTAAACCTGATCCAGGGATGTTAACTCAGTTTGCATCTCATGGATTATTCAGCGGAGTTGCACATCAAGATCCGATCGGATATATTCAGAAATTCATGCAGATCTGTGATGCTTATATCGTAAGAGGAGTTACTAGGGAGCAAGTATATTACCTGATGTTCCAGTTCTTCTTGACCGGATGTGCAAGCGATTGGTATGATACCCAATACCCTCATGTTATTCCAGATTGGGACAAGCGCCAAGCAAGATTCCTAGACCGTTTCTATCCGGTTAGTAGACGATTAAAAGATATGATGGAGCTTGAACAATTTATACGGAAAGAGGAAGAGAGTTTGGGTGAAGCATGGTTACGTTTTACAGAGAAGAAGGCGAGATGTCCCTATCATAGATCCTCGCCGGAATATTATTTAACCTTGTTTTATGGAGGCCTTAATGATAAATCAAGAGAGAAAGCAGATTCGTTAGGAAACACAGGTTTTGTGTTGCTAGATCCTGAAGAAGCTGAGTTAGGGACGGAAAGAATTCTTGAGAACGAGAGAAGTTGGCCAAAGAGAACCACAGAAGAAGAAAATAATTCAGCATCTCTGAAGCTTAAAGAATTGGCTAAACAACTTGAAGAACTACAAGAACAAGCCCGAACAATTGCTCAGGCGAATACGGTACGCACAATTCCTTCGTGTCCTGGTTGTGGATCAAGAAATCACGTGTGGGAAGGGTGTATAAATAATCCAGCAGTAGCTTCCGTTCAATATCCTCAAGATAACTATTACTCTAATGTTTATGCTTGCCCTCAAGAAAGCTACACTAATTATCGACAACCCCCGCAACAGAAAAGTTGAGTCAGAAAGCAAGAAACTTCTTATCAACAGCCCCAACTTCAAACTTATAATCCACCACAACCTATTCAGAAAAAGGCACCCATTGTTAAAGCTTGTCAAGAACCAAAGAAAGATCCACCTAAACAATCAATCCAATTGGCAAAACAAGAAAAACTCCAGAGCTTATGTTCGAGTATGGCTAAATTAATGCAAACAGTTGAGAAGAAAATGAATCATAGCCAACCAAAAGTTAGAACCCAGGAGAATATTATCAAGCAACTAGAGCATACTATATCACAGATGGCGAGTACATTACAAAATCGGCCAAAAGGACAACTCCCAAGTGATACTATTGCTCCTAGAGACGATTCTTGCCATGCAGTTGAGTTGCGAAGTGGAAAACAACTACCTCCACCAAGACCAGAACCAGAACCAATCCCCATTCCAGAACAGAGGGGGGAAGAAACAATCAGAGATACAGTTGAGGAGGTAGTTAAACCAAAGAGTGTCCAAGCCGAGACACCTGAAAAGACAAAAAAACCAGTGGAACTCAATACACGCCCTCCACCACCATACCCTTCACGTGTCAGAAAGAAGGACAATGACCTGGAATTCAAGATGTTCATTGACATGTTGAAGAAATTGGAAGTTAATATACCCCTTGTTGAAGCCCTCAAAAGAAAGCCAACCTATCTTAAATTCATGAAAGACATTCTCTCCAACAAGCGTAGTATAGAAACTGGGGAAACAATTGGATTACCTAGGGAGTGCAGTGCTATATGTCAAAGTGAGTTGCCACCAAAGCTAGAAGATCCCGGAAGTTTTACAATTCCTATCGGCATTTGAGATAGTTGGACCGGGAAATCATTATGCGATTTAGGCTCGAGCATCAATCTCATGCCTAGATCTCTGTTCGAGAAGCTTAATATTGGAGAATTAGTACCCACATCTGTGGTATTACAAATGGCGGATCGCTCCCTTTCACGACCAATAGGTAAAATTGAAGATGTTTTAGTTAAGGCTGGCTCTTTTATTTTTCCTTGCGATTTTATTATTCTTGACTACGACGCGGATAAGAATGTCCCCATCATTTTGGGTAGACCATTCTTAGCCACAGGGCGTACACTAATTGATGTTGAGAATGGTGAGTTGATCATGAGAGTACAAGGCGAACATATACGATTCAATGTGTTTCAGGCTATGAAGTTACCAAAGTCGAAAGATGAGTGCTTCAAAATAGATGTCATCGGAAAAATTGCGCAAGAAGTCTTCAATGAAGCAAGTTTAGATGATGATCTTGACAAAGCCTTAGCACTTGAATCACCAAAGGAACTCGATATTCCCCCTGAAGATGTTGCTGCATTAGGGTCAAATGTGCGAGAACTACTTCGAGAACCAGGTGACATTGAACCAATGAAACAACCATCTATAATATGTCCACCTGTTCTCGAAGAAAAACCACTTCCAAATCATCTACGCTATGCATATCTAGGTACGAATAAAACTTTGCCTGTTATTATTTCTGCTAACCTTTCAGGTCCTCAAGAGGAGAAGCTACTTCAAGTACTTCGAGCAAACAAAGAAGCAATCAGATGGACTGTTGCCGACATCAGGGGAATTAGTCCTTCCGTTTGCAAACACAAAATCATTCTTGAGAACGAAGGTGGGCGATCTATAGAAGGACAGAGAAGACTCATGCCAGCTATGAAAGAAGTAGTGAGGAAGGAAGTTAGCAAGTTGTTAAACGCAGGAATTATCTATCCGATTGCTAGCAGTGATTGGGTAAGTCCAGTACAATGTGTTCCAAAGAAAGGAGTATCACTACCATCCTTAATGATCAAGGCGAAGCCATACCATCAAGACCAGTTGTGGGGTGGCGAGTGTGCATGGATTACCGAAGACTGAACAAAGCAACAAAGAAAGATCACTTCCCGCTACCATTCATTGATCAGATGCTAGACAAACTTGCAGGAGAGAATATTACTGTTTCTTTGACGGATATTCGGGTTATAATCAGATTTGTGTGGATCCCCTCGATCAACACAAAACAACTTTTACATGTCCGTTTGGTACTTTTGCTTATAGAAGAATTCCGTTTGGTTTATGCAATGCACCTGCCACGTTCTAGAGGTGCATGATGGCGATATTTTGGGACATGATTGATAAATATTTGGAGGTTTTTATGGATGATTTTTCGGTGTTTGGAGGTAGTTTTGACGATTGTTTGAATAATCTTGAGAAAGTCCTTGTGAGATGTAGAGAAAAAGATCTTGTGCTTAATTGGGAAAAATGCCACTTCATGGTTAAAGAGGGAATTGTGTTGGGACATAAAGTTTCGAAAGCAGGGATGGAGGTTGATCGTGCTAAAATTGAAGTTATCAAAACACTACCACCTCCAGTTTCTGTTAAAGGAGTGAGAAGTTTCTTGGGTCACGCAGGATTTTATCGAAGATTTATTAAGGATTTCTCCAAGATCGCCAAACCGCTTTTCTCTTTACTTGAAAAGGATACTCCTTTTAATTTCACTGAAGAATGTCTTCAAGCGTTTTTGACGATTAAGGAGAAACTGATTTCTACACCTATTGTTATACCTCCTGATTGAAAAGCTCCGTTTGAACTTATGTGTGATGCTAGTGATCACGCTATGGGTGTTGTGTTGGGACAGAGGAAAGACAAGATTTTCCATACGATTTATTATGCAAGTAAGACTTTCAACGCTGCCCAGATGAATTATACAGTGACGGAGAAAGAGATGTTGGTCGTGGTTTATGCTTTTGATAAATTTCGTTCCTATCTGGTTGGGAAGAAAACTGTTGTATACACGGACCATTCAGCTATTAGGTACCTTATGGAGAAAAAGGACGCTAAGCCGCGTCTTATTAGATGGGTGCTATTACTTCAAGAATTCAACATAGACATTCGAGACCGGAAAGGATGCGAGAATCAAGTTGCTGATCATTTATCAAGGCTCGAAGGATCCGATGCGAACAAAGAACCATTGTTGGTTAAAGAGGTATTCCCTGATGAACAACTTTTTGCTATTAAACGTGCTTTTGTGCCATGGTATGCAGATCTAGTCAACCTCATTGTGAGTGGTGTCTTTCCCAAAGATTTCCACCCACAACAAAGACAAAGATTAAATCACCAGGCCAAACAGTATTATTGGGATGAACCGTACCTCTAGAAGATTTGTAGTGACCAAGTGGTTAGAAGATGTGTGCATGAAGGTGAAATGGAGAAGATCATTGAAGGTTGTCATAGTTCACCTTATGGCGGTCACTTTAAGGGCGATAGAACCGCAACTAAAATTCTTCAATCCGGGTTCTATTGACCTACCATACACAAAGATTGTCATCGTTATGTCCAGTCGTGTCACAGATGCCAGTTCACTGGCAATATATCAAAAAGAGACGCAATGCCGCTTAATAATATTCTTGAAGTTGAAATCTTTGATGTATGGGGAATAGATTTCATGGGACCTTTCATCACTTCCCATGGAAATCTTTATATTTTGCTTGCGGTAGATTATGTATCAAAATGGGTAGAAGCAGTGGCAACACCAAGGAACGATGCTCAAACCGTGATTAAGTTCTTAAAATCAAACATCTTTTCAAGACATGGTACGCCACGTGTGCTAATCAGTGATAAAGGTACCCATTTTCTTAATGCTCCTCTGAGAAATTTTCTTCGTAAGTTTGGAGGGAGACACCGTACTTCAACCGGTTATCACCCACAAACTAACGGTCAAGCTGAAGTTTCCAACCGGGAAATCAAATCTATTCTTGAAAAGACCGTGAGTAAATCGAGGAAAGATTGGTCTTTAAAGCTAGATGATGCTCTCTGGGCTTACAGCACAGCATTTAAAACACCAGTTGGGGCATCTCCATATCGCATGGTTTACGGCAAGGCGTGTCATCTACCGATTGAACTTGAAGCTCGAGCCTACTAGGCTATTAAAACTATGAATCTAGACCCAGACTTGGCCGGGAAGCAAAGGATGATGCAGTTGAACGAGTTGGAGGAGTTTCGTTATCTTGCCTATGAAAATTCACGCCTCTATAAAGAGAAAACACAACGATGGCATGATAAACGGCTCCGTCCAAAGCATTTCGAGATCGGACAGAAGGTTTTATTATACAATTCTCGATTTTCGAACTACCCAGGAAAGCTTAAAATCCCATTGGGGAGGACCTTACATTGTTACTAAAGTCACACCTCATGGAGTTATTGAAATTGAAACCAACCGAGCAACGGGCATTCATGGTGAATGGCCAGCGTTTGAAGAGGTACCATGACAGTGAAGACTTTGGGCGAGAGGAGACAATCCATCTCGTTGAATGCGCTTAGCCTGAGGTACACGTGTAACTCAAAGACGTTAAACAAAAGTGCTCTTGGGAGACACCCCTTGTTTTAATTGCTTTTTAGATTAGTTGTTTTTGCTTTGTAGTGTACAATTTTAAGTTAGTGTATATTTTTAATTGTGTTTATTGTGCAGGAAACGAGTTTGGGGTCAAGGAAAAAACTGGAGAAATTCAAGGCTTGGCGCGGACTACCCCCGCGGACTACCCCATGGTCCGCAGGGATGCACCGTGACCAGAAATCCCGTACCACGGGTCGGGTACCACGGGTTCCATCCAGAAAGCAAGAAAAATTCGACCTGAAGGCGCGGTACACCGCACCCTAGTCCGCACGCCCAGAACGCGTGCCACAGGGTTGGATACCACGGGTTTTTTGACGGAGCACCCGCGGACTACCCCATGCACCGCACCCTGGTCCGCAGGCACAAAACACATGCCACGGGGTGCTAGCTCGGGTATTATCCAGTGGGCAAAAATTTGAAGAGCTGTTGAGTCTGGTATACCGCAGGTTTGGTCCGGTGCACCGCAGAGAGGCGGTTTGTGAAGGAATTTCTTTCCTAATCAACTTCTTACCTTACAAGATTAACCCTAGCCTCTCCCACACGAATTTTTCAGACCCAAACCCTATATATACATCTTAAAGCTTGTGCAAACCTTCACAATTAACACAAAAACTCATCAAATCCTCTCCTCCATCCTCCATAAACACAAATTCTTCATCAAATTCATCACACTACACCATCAAAACACCATCAAATTCAACAAGCTTTAAAGTTTTCTTGCAAGATCCATCAAGAAACCTTTCTCTTTCATAAATTCCAAGCAACAACATCAAGCTAAACCAACTTTTCCTTAAACTTTTAATCCATCCTTGGTATAACTTGAGTTGTGGGTGAAACAAGCATGACTAACAGATCTGAAGCTATGGAATACAAGAGAAAGTGCTCTATCCTTGGGAAGAATAAGAAATTGCCTGGGGCCACCATTGAAAAACCCATCAATCTTGATGAGGTTACTGAAGAATTAAAAGAAAAGGCACCAGCACAATCACTACCAAAGAAGAGATTAACTGCTAGAATGTCCATACCATCAAGGAGGCCATTGAAAAAGATCAAAATTCAAGACCAAGGTTCTTCTTCTTCTTCCTCTGAAATTGTTTATGATCTCCCTCCTTGGGCTCTCAAGTTACAGAACGAAGTTGAAAGATTACGCGAAGATAACAGAGACCTTTGGACAGAAGTCATACAGTTGGAATCACAGATAGAAGATTTAACCATGGACAAGCATATTGATGATTATTCTGATCCTTCAACTTCAGATGAGGATGAGGATATAATGGATCTCTATGGCCAGCCAGGTAAGTCATTCTAATTTTTCTTAATAGCTTGTATGCATTAGGTAGTTTAGTTAGTTTTATTTTTAAATTTTATTCCATTCTTGAGTCTTTTTCGAGTCGTGGGGACACGGCTCACTTTTGAGTTGGGGGTGGGGATTCGTTGTCCTCATCTTCTTTTTGTTTTTTGCATAAAATTAAAACTTTTTAGGTTGAATTAAGGCATAGAATATCTTGAATGTACCTATTTGAGCATGATTTTATTAAGTTAATAATAGTAAGTAGTATGTTTTTGAAAGATGCAACAAAATTGTTTAGTTTGCATGTATAAAAACAGGAAATAAAGGATAGAAAAGTTAATGAGCAATGCTAAGAAGTACGTTGAAACTTAGGAATAGTTATTTGGTGTGTAGAACGTGAGGTTTAAAATTAGTTGAAAACCCATTTGTCTATGAACTAATAGTGAAAAAGTAACGAAATCCGGTCGTTAGAAAAATGAATAAGGCAGTTCTTTCATGATAAAACACTTGAAGCCTTTATACTTTCCCACCCTTTTATTTGATTATTGTTTTTTATCCGTCTTAGTCCCTCTGAGCCTTTCTAAAGCCTTTTTATTGAAACACATTATAATCCATACCATTAGTTTTAGGACTTATCTATATGACCCGCACTCGAATCGCAAAACCTGAGACAACTCGTTTTAGAGCTTGAGTTTGGGGTGGTGGGTTTCATCATTAGGGAACATTGGGGTTTGGAAATTATCTGTGTGATTTTATTGATGATGAAATTGTTATTATTGTAACACTTTGCCGGGGTAATAGTGAATGAAAAAGAAGCTACGAGCTAAATTTGCCAACAAGGGCATAAAAAGAATATATATATGAAAAAAATAGCATGATATCTCAACATCAAAAAGAGAATCATGGCTATACAAGAGAAAAATTGATTTGAAAAGAAAATATATATTCGGACCGGCAAAGTGGATTTTATATCATCAAAGGTTTTTGGGATTATTGGGGATGCAAATCAAAAGCATAAATAAATTGGGTTGAGTGAGAAACATCTTCGAGTGAAAACTCAAGCTCTAGGGCGATTCGTTGATGGCTAGTGAGGAGAGAGCCAAAATCTCACTTTTCATTATCCAAATATACCACACCCGTCCTTAAGCCAAGTTATAACCAAGACCTTAGGATTTCTAACTACTAAATGGAGAAACAATTGAGCTATTAGGTAGTAGGTAAGTGGACCATTGGATGCTGTATTTGGGACCTATGAACAACCTATAGCCATTAACCTGAACTAAGTTATCATCCTCTCCTTCTGGCATTGCGAAATTAATCTTAACTTGAATTTATGGATTGTTAATTACATGTGTATTAAGCATATTTGTGCATTATTTCTTGAGCATTACTACATGAGACTTTTTAGATATTTTGCTCTAGGATCATTCATTATGTTCTGTTCTTGTTCTCCTCCGACTTCTCCTTGTTTATTTGACTACCCTACTGTTCTTTATTTTTATTGCATCGGGATGATACAATTTTGAGTTGGGGGTCTTGATGTCTCCTCATTTGTGATAATAAAATCTATTCATGAGACATCATTTTAGGCTTATTTATTAGTTTATAGGTCGATCTTAGCTTAATTTAGTGCACTTTCCTATTTTGAGTCTTGATTTAGTAACATAATATTTTTAGAGCATATTGGGTTTAATTGTTTATTTAGTGTGAATCTTTAAAGATAATTATGGAGATTAATTAGAGTCCAAGTCAAAGACTACAATTTATGGAAGGAGATTTACATGGAAATTGGAGATAAAGGGAACAAATGCTAAAAAGATGGAAAAGGAAAAGCTGCCTAAACCTGGGACTCTGCATACACGTCTAAAGATGTGATGTTTTACCTAGGAAATAGGCCGATTTTGGTAATTTCCTTTCATTGGACTAGAGATAATTCTGTTACGATTCTTTTGGTATCTTATGGAGCTCAAACCGACCAATAACGAAGAAGATATGCTCAAAACGGTCCAGCAGTGTTTATCTTTATTTCCTTACGAATTTGAGTTGGGCTAGGAGTCCATTACTTAGAGTTATCTCCAAGAAACGAATAAGGTCAACCTATACACTATAAATACAGCCTCTTAACACTCTTAAATCATCCTTGGTGAAACCTTAAGCCAAGAGGAAGCATACAACACAATAGAGAAGTCTGGAAGGAGCTGTTATCAACAATGTCTTCTTCTACCTTTAATTTTGTAATTTCTTTCTTTTCTTTCATGAACTAAATTTCTTTAGCTTGAGTTTTAGCATATATGTATGAACCCTAGTTTTGATTGACATCTATATAATTTGGGAATTTAATGATTTAAATAGAATTATAGTTTTTATTCTCTGTTTATGCGTTTGGATTTATATTCTGTGTTCTTGTGGACGGCCGCCATATAGAACTACCATCTAGTAATTAGGATACCAGACAACGGTGTTTAAGTACATGTTTAGCACATAACGTCTAGTATTAGGTATGATCAGACAACCCAACCTAGCTAGATAATCACTATGGTTTAGTTCTTGTGACTATTTACCAATTACAGGAAAAGTTTGCTTAGGAAGCCTTATTGACACAGGTAAATCCTATTTTAAACTACCGATAGCGAATTGGGACCGATTAGGGAAATACTACATAATTCACCCTTACATGTTTGGAACGGCAAAACTAGTGGGGATTGCATGCTAATAACCCGAGCTATATTCTCATATCACTTCTCTTCGTATTTACTTTTTAGTCATTTAATTCTTAGTTTAATTTAGTTAATTAGAAAATTAATCCATCTTTATTTGTCTTTACTTTATTTGCATTTAGTGGTTCTAGCTTCAATTTACACTTGATATTTGCATAAGATTCCTCTAACCTTCGTAGTCTCTGCGGAACGAATCTTAATCTAAAACTTGCATACGATCTGTATACTTGCAGAACCGTGTAGCTTTAGGGTGTTATTTTGCATGTTAATTATATCTTATTTTATCACACCCTAGGCCCCACCAAACATTATGACAATATTTTATTGGATTCTATTTGGGGTTATTTGGAGACCTTATGACTACCATACGATTGGAAAAATTTAATTCCATTAGGAACGTAAGATAATGACATGAGTGTGATATGGCAATGTGATTCACAGGATCCATTCATACCTCACTTGATTATATGATTTGGAAATCCCATATACCATCATTTGTTTGTAATTTTGTATGGAAATGTTGTTAATTATCATCCAATAGATGGTCCAAAATGAGTTATGGAGGTCACTATGACTATACTCAGGGGGACCCCTTTCATATATTATTATATGAATATTTATTCTCAAAGGTTAATCATCGTATTGACCTATCAAAGGATGTTACATTAAGATACGGGGAAATAAATAAATAGCAATAAATTACTCACATATCTCTAGAAGAAAATTGATGAAGCCTTGGCAATTGAAGTAACAATAAATAGTAGTCAATTGCAGAACGAAGATTTGGGTAAATATTTGGGCGTCCCTATTATCTCAAGGAGAATACCCCGCAGTCTATGGTGGTGATCAATGGGTTTAAAATAAAACTATCAAGGTAGAAGGGCCAAAATCTCTTTATAGTTGGTCTCATGACTCTTACTCAATCGTTACCTTGTTCGATGTTGGTGTATATCATGTAATAATAAAATCTACCTTGTTTGCATGGACATAGACTTGATTGAAAGGAAATTTAGGGTTCTAATGACGATCAATGCAAGATACATTGGGTCGTATGTGACCAACTATGTAAACCAAAGAGTCGAGGCGGGTAAAGATATTGAGAAACGGAAGAGATGAACGCAATATTGTTAGGAATTCTGGTTTGCAAACTTGCACATAATAACAAAGAGTTATGTTCACAATATTCTAAGAAAAATAATAATTCACTATGGGTGTATTTTAGTACAAGAGTAGAACAATATATTCATAAATATCCAGATGCATCATATAAGGTATTGTCATGGTTAGACGAGAATCCTGATTGATTATGTAGCATGGTAAATGCGTTGGATATTGGACAAATATTTGGGTAGGTACATAAACTTTAGGTATGGTCATAAGGGTACAATTGTAGAAGTTGTGTTACATATCCCGATACAGTCATATACTAACAAATACGGATCGTGAACCTGGCATTGTTTCAACACCTATTGCCACACTCAAATTTTCTTGAAATCATATTTGTCCAAGTTGATCGTAATAGTGAATAGAAAAATTATTTATCATGAGAACTAGAAGGACGTATAAAGTATTCAATAATAATATCAATTACAAGAACAATAATTATATGGATTGATAGAAGTATGAATTGCAATGTCATTCAAGTCCACACTATGTACTATAATTAACTTGATAGAATCATGCATAATAGATACATACACTACATCTTAATAATCCTTATACTAATTACTTTTTTTATATATAATGTTATGGTTTCTTAGAAAGTAGGTAAAAGAACATAAACGAGAATGATGAAAACGAGTATCCCACCCGCAACTTAAAACTAAGTCATGTCACCACAATTTAAAAAGACTCTATAAAAAATAAATTTAAAATTGTACACTAAATAGATAAATGCAATTAAGGAAAGGGTTTAAAAAAACGTCAAAACACCCGTATGTGATTCTGTGTCTCGAATGGTATATGGTAAGGCTTGCCACTAACCTCTTGAGCTCAAGTTAGGAGCTTATTGGAAAATAAAGCACTCAACTTGGACCAAAAAATTATTAGTGAGCAAAGAAAGATGCAAATTAATGAGATTGATGAATTTCATTTTCATAATGAGAATGCAAAAGTGTACAAGGAAAAGACGAAGAAATTGCATGACAAATGGCTTTGCGAGAAACGATTTAAAGAGGAAAAAAAGTCCTTAAATACAATTCCAAGTTCAAAAATTATCCAGAGAAATTATCATCTATGTGTTCAGTCCTATTCATCGTTACCAAGTCTACACCTCATGGAGCCATTGAATTAGAACACCCAACCGAGCACCACACTTTCATGGTGAATGGTCATCGATTGAAAATATATCATATGAGTTGAAGATCATATGACGAGTACACATGAGAGGTGGACAAGACTCTTCGGGGAGGAAAGAACAATCTAATAAGGGGCTAAGACAGATAAATGATTCAATTATAATTGGGTTAGAAAGCTAAAAGATTTAAATGGCTATTAAAGAACGACCTTATTCAGTTTCTTAACTACTAGGCCTCATTATTGTTTCACCTTTAGATCCTAAACTAGGCGGGTTGTCAACTATTTCAGACCACACGTTATACATACCGCTCGGGACTCCCTAAGATATAACTTTTCTTCTACGCATTGCTTGTTAGTGTTTTCTATCCTTTACTTAATGTTTTAATGTATATTTGGTGGGGGCAAAGGTGTGTTAAATAAATCGATAAATTAATATAATAATAAATGACCCACCCTTGATTACCACGAGAAACTCACTGTAAGTATTACAGATCGTTTGCAAGATTAGTTAGTAAGTAAAAATTTATTTGCAGGGATTTGATCTGTTAGATCTACTTATATATATAAAGAAGTGTAGGAGAAATTACTTGTCATAATAAAAGACAATAAAAGTAATAATATATTTGAGTTTCAGATCTGGAAGATAATAATGCAAATATATAAATACTAAAAGAATGGAGGTGAGAAATATAGCTTAGGTTTTCTAGTATGCACTTATCCCTCTAAATCAATGTTCTAGTTACAAGGGTGATTAAAGCTCTTAGATAAATAGCCAGGATTCTATATTCCTCCTAACCCCCTTCCGGATGGACTTAGGTGGCGATTTAACAAATATCAGGGAACATGGGTAGGGGAACCCTGCGCAATGATTGGTGGTTAACTTTCAAACCCTAATGATTATCTTGTTATGCAATCCCTTCCAAATCACTGCCGCACACTAGACGCTTATATGATGTTTCAATAATTAGACACCCCTTCCGAGTGACCATCTAACTACTATAAATGGGGTAATCTATACGCACGCATTTGCAAGAACTAACGTCAATAAATCAAAGCACTTAATACAAATATATGGTTATGAAGTTAGAATTAATTTAAAAAGGTTTTCCCAAATAACATAAAAGCAAATAAAGAATTAGAAATCAAAGATTATACATATGCAAACCCAAGCTATGACAACATTAGTTCATATCTAAAGACATAGAAATAAACTACAAATAAAAGTAATTAGAAACAAAGATAAGCTAAATAATATAATTCAAATTACCCTAATGATATAGAAAGATGTTGGAGAAGAGGAGTTTGCTATTTTCCAACTTCTTGTCTTCCTCTCTGTATATCTTGTTGCCTCTCTTGAATAACTAATTATTGATCTAAGGTTTAGAACTGAGCAAGGACATATTTACAATGATTAAAGGGTGTATTTATAGGTGTTAAGAATGTCATATGTCTACATCTTGGAGTAGAAGGCAAGTAATTGGACTCATTTTCTAAATCAAATTCGTTTCCTAAAATATAGGAGATATGATAAACACTGCTATCTTGTTCTTGTCATAACTTCTTTATTATTGCTCTGATTTTCGCCTACCTTTTATCGAAACGACCACGTCAAAATGGTATAATCGTTTCCTTTAGATTTCTCCACCAAATTCCCATCCTATTTTGAGTTATCTTCACTTTAGTGGAAGTGGCTGTTGAATTTCATATTTACTTGGCAGCTTTTCGTTTCCTATTTTTTCTCTACTTCCTTTTATCTCTAATTTCCATCCATATCTTCTTTTCTTTATCTCTTAAAATTTATTTGACATCTATTTAATTTTCATATATCTTTAAAGCTTCAAATTAAACCACAAATTAAACTAAATATGCTCTAAAAATAATAATTTTATCAAATCAAGACAAGAAATAGGAATTTATCAAAATACGAATAAAAATCTAATATTAAATACTTTAATACACCTAAATATGTCTCCAACCTAGATTACTATATCATAAATAAGGATACATCAGTATTATACTCTTGTATTGATGTCATATAAGTGAATACTATGTACTATCATTAACTTGCTAGAATTATGCTTAATAGATACAGAGACTACATCTTAATCATCCCTATACTAATTAATTTTTTATTTTAAAATTTTATGGCTTTTTAGAATGTAGGTAAAAGAGCATGAACGGGAATGAGGAAAACGAGTACCCCACCCCCATCTCAAACTAAGTCGTGTCCCTACGATTCAAAAAAGATCTATAAAGAAATAAATGTAATAATACACATTAAACAAATAAAAGCAATTAAGGAGAAGGTTTAAAAAACGTCAAAACACACGTAGGTGCATAAGTGTATTGAATGGTATATGGTAAGCCTTGTCACTAACCTCTTGAGCTTAGGTTAAGAGCTTATGGATGATAAAAACACTCAACTTGGACAAAAAACTAGCTGGTGCGAAAAGAAAGATGCAACTTAATGAGCTTGATGAATTTCATTTTCATGCATATGAGAATGTAAAAATGTACATGGAAAAGACGAAGAAATGGAATGACCAATGACTTCGTGAAAAACGATTTGAAGAGGGGAATAGAATCCTGAAATACAATTCCAAGTTCAACAATTATCTGGGAAATTGAGATCTAAGTGGTCAGGTGTCACGCCCTGAAAAACGCGACTAATCTATCTAATTTAAAATAGAAAGTATACATTTTATTGAAATAAATAACTATATATTACATTAAGTTGAATAAAATTAAATAAATACAACTAATAAATACAAAAAGCTATTCTTCATCTGCAACTGATCATGAGCTACTTACCACTACCTAAATCCTTAAGTTATATAGTACCTAAAAGGGTGGGGAAAGGGGGTTGAGCTACCACAGGCCCAGTGAAAAAATAAATAACGGTCATGTGCAGAATTTTAACTTAGGGACAGTAATTGTATTTAAGATGAATTCATTGAACTATTATAGGTCAAAATAAAAATTTAATATTCATAATGCTATAAATAAATAAATCAGATAAAGTGTATACAACCAATTAGGCATCCCATACTACTCAGCAAGCAATATACACTAGCAGATAATAATCACGTTGTAAAAGATACTTTGGTCTTGCCCTTATGTCTCCTGCCGCAACCCTCTATCACATATCACTCTCACCGGTAATACCCCGGGTAAACCAAACCTACGTCCAACTGACTAAGGAACTCTCTATCTCATGTGCAAAAGGTGGAAATAGACCGTGATACTCATGTTAACCCTGACAAGCCCATTGCCGCCCACTGTAACAAGATTGTATCATGTCGAAACGATCGATCGATAACGATATCAAATATCATATATGAAACGACTAAGTAGGTCGCCTCAACAACAATAGCAATTAGCATTTAATGAATAGACAATGAAGTAGGTCGTGTTATCCCAGTTATATAGTAAATCATATGACAACGAGATAATACAGTTAATCCAATAATAACGAGACAATATAATTCAGATAAATAATTACACATAGAATCCAAAATCACCGAATTAAATATATTACTGTACAATTTAAAATATGGTTAAAGATAAACATATGAAACATTATTTAAACCCTCAAATGATATAAGGCTAACATATTTCTATTTCGCTTAAATTATTGTTGGCACTGTCTGTAAACAGCTACGAGGGTACTTGATTACTTCATTACCCGGTATCTTCTTACTATGTTTTTATTTCTCTTTCATTTATATTTCTTAATTTATTTATGTTTGTTCATTCGATGGTCTATTTATGATTATAATAGTTCAAAACGTTACTTTCTATAGTTTCATGAAAGGGTTAGTCATTAGCAGCGATTAGGTGTCCAAATTTGTATAATCTTAATCATTTATGTATACATAAGTCAAAACATGTAATTAGGTGGCAATTAGAAATTAATGATGACACTGTGTTTATATATGAGGTCCATATTAATATAGTTTCATCTATGTTACGTAAATTTAAGGATAGGCATATGAAATCAAATATATCTTAATTTAGTAATTCTTTTCTTTTCTAGTTTAATAATTTTTAATTTTTAATTCATTATAAATTAAATTAGGTATATCAAATAAATATTCTAATTTATAAAATTCACAATTTAACACTGATTAAATATTTTAAATTAGTTATTTTTACGGAGTTTCATATTAGGCCTATTCATTGTAACCAAGGTCACACCTTACGGAGCCATTGTAGTAGAACACCTAACCGAGCACAACACTTTCATGGTGAATGGTCATCGATTAAAAATATGTCATGGATGTGATGGATTTTATAGAGGGGAGTTCATGAACCACGTCAAAGACGAGTGATTCTTAAGTAACCCGTCGAGCTTAACAATGTTAAACAAAAGCCAATTGTGGGTGAAATCCTATTCGTAGAATAGTTTATTGCGTGTGTAATGCATATTATTAAGTTTAGTTATATCATTTATTTATCAAAAACTTAATTAATACTGGGCGCATCTTAAATTATGGGTTAGTAAAGATGAAAAAAATAAAAGATGCTATGTACAAGAGGAAGAATCAAATCACATGGAAGAACAAGAATTTACCTAGAGCAACAAAAGATACAAACATCATCATCGATTATTCGACTGATCGAGGTAACTACATAACCACTACGTAAATATAACATGAGCAAGAGAGTTACAACCGGACTGAACGAAAAGAAAAGGTGACAATAGTCAATGATCAAGGCTCATCTTCAAGAATAGAGTAAAAGTCAGATAGATTCACACCAGAACCTCCAGAACGGTTAATGATGTTAATGTAGAGAATCACCATGTTATAAAAAATGAATAAGGGCACCGTCATGCAACAACTGAAGATAGCAAACAATATTGACTGAATCATGGCTATGTTTGAGGTACAAGACGATTCTTTTTCTGATTATGAATTGAAAAATATGGTCTTTTGTCGGGTAACGCCTTTTAAACTATCTTCTTAATTTTGTATGTGCTAGTTAGTTTAGTTAAAATTTTATTTGATTGATTGAGTCTTTTCGAGTCGTGAGGCCACGACTCATCTTTGAGATAGGAGTAGGGATTCGCTGTCCTTATCTTTCTTTTGTTTTTGCATAAAATATAAAAAATTTAGGTTAGGATTGACATACAATATGGTGGATGTTCCTATTTTGAGCATGTTTCTAGGTAGGTGAATGATATTAAGTAGTATGTTTTTGAACAATGTCATATCGCACCTTTATATGCATGCATAGAAACATTGAGAAGAGGAAAGAGAATATTAATAAGCAATGCTTAAGAAGAAAAGTTGAATTATAGGGATCTTTGAGCGGTGTGTAGAACATAAGGTTTGAGATTAGTTGATAAACCAGCTTAATCTATGAATTAAAAGTGAAAAGGTAACGAGACTTAGTAAGTTAGAACAATATTTAAGGCAGTTATTTCATAAGGCACTAGAAGCCTTTAGCTTATCCACCCTTTTAATTTGAATATCTATATTATTCATCTCAGCCCCCTCATATCCTTTCAAAATCCTTTTATTATTCGTAGTACAAGCTATACCCATTAGTTGATAGGACTTATCCATACGACCAACACTCGAATGACACTCCTGAGACAAGTCTGTTTAGAGCTTGAGTTTGGGGTGGTGGGCTTCTTCATTTGGGAACACTAGGATTGAGAATTTTGAATCGTAATTGTGATATTATTCATGATGAGCTTTATTTTAACAATTTTATAAGGAAAAAGAGAAATTATTTTGAAAAGAAATATGAGAAAAATTGGCATGACATCTCACATTAAAAAGAGATTCATAGATAACTTAGAAAAGAAAGAAACCTGATATGAAAAAGGTTGATTATGAAAAGGACCGGTAAAGTGAAATTATTATGTAATCGTCATGAAAAGTTTTATTGGGTTATTTGGGGATGCTAAAGTAATAAGCATCAAAATTGGGTTGAGGGAGAACATGTTTGAGTGAAAATCAAACTCTATGGAGATTCGTTGATGGTTAGTGAGGAGAGAGCCAAAATCTCACTTTTCATTATCCAAATATATGTATCATACCGTCCCTAAGATGATATTACAACTGTAAAGACCTTAGGTGGAACATTGGATAATATATTAAGGCCTATGATCACCATATAATCGCCAACACAGACTAAGTGAAAACCTTTCCTTTTGGCATTAAGAAGTTAGTCTACACTTGAATTTACGATTTGTTGATTGTATATATATTAGGCTTCTCTGTGCATTAGTTCTTTAGCATTACTACATGAGACGTGCTAGATTATCTTCTCTAGGATCATTAATTGTTTTCAACCTAGTCTTCTTGTTCTTCTATATTTATTTGAGACTACCCTACTCTTCTTATATTTATTGCGTCGGGACGAGAGAATTTGAGTTAGGAGTCTTGATGTCTCCGTTCATGTGATAGAATAATCTAGTGACAAGACATCATTTTGGGGGTATTTAGTGCTTAGTTACAGGATTTCCCTAATTTATTTATCTTTTACAGTTTCTTGTCTCGTTTTATGTGATTTTATATTTTTAGATCTTTTATTGTAGGGGTATTTAGTTCTTAGTTACAGGATTTCCCCAATTTTTTCCCATTTACTTATGTGTTATACTTTCTTGTCTAATTTTATATATTTTGTTATTTTTAAAGCTTTTTCACGTAATTTGTTTGTTATTAATGTAGAACTTAGGTTATTTATAATCTAATACACATTGGTATGATGATAAAAGGTGATGAAACCAAGCAAACCCCTTAGTCATGGTAAAAAAGGAAACTTTGAGCAATTTTAAAAAGCAAAAATTTAGCTGGCTAAATTTAGAAACGTGTAGTATATTCAATGCTGCATAAAATAGACAAGGTATTTGAATGAGCCCTTTTACATCAAGAAAAGAATTCGGATGGAGGTCGGGTGGCACTAGAATAAAGTGGTTCAGAGCTGTAACGAATACATTAGGATTTTTACAAACACTATGGGCCAACCAGTCCACTAATTTAGGAAAAAGAGTTTAAGTTGGATTTTGACTCTAACTTTGTCCTAATCCCTAATTTCTTCCTAACTTATATATATATATATATATATATATATATATATATATATATATATATATATATCATCTTTTACATTAAGAAAATAATCCTTTCCTCAGTTCCGAATCATAATCATTGTTCATGCCATTCCGACTATTATGTTTATCAGTTTTCAGCAATTAGTATAGTATTTTTATTATGTTTTGTCTTTTGCACAAGAATATGTTATTATTAATAGCATATGGATTTGAATCCTATTCTAGTTTTATGTTTTAATGAATTTGGGATTTATATTAAAAATGAATCGATCGTGATAACTCTGTATTTTATGTTTGATTTAATGTTTGTAGTTCTTTCTATGCGCAAAGTATAGGGTTACTCCATTAGTGATTTGATTGTCTCCTTGGCAGGTGAATCAATTATAGAAAACACCACATAATTGTCTAATATGCGGTTTTGATCTTGACGGGCATGCCCAACTAGATAGTCAATAGGATTTAATTTCACCGCATGATATTGTGCAGGGTTCCCTTACACAAGTACCATGGTAGTGTTTAGGTTGGTTCCTAAGCTACCCTGGCGGAAGTTAGGAGGAATATAGAATCGAGGCTATTGCTTATACAACACTCAATTATCACTTAAATAATAAACGTAGAGAAAGGCTAGTGGAGATTACTTGCTAGTTCTTGAGCTAGACTCTCATAAGTTTTCTCTTTAGTATTTTTATTTTAAGTGTCTTTTACTTTGAGTATTAGTTTAACTATAGTTAATTGTAGAGTTATACAAAACCAACCAAATGATTTAATGCTTTGCGTATTATCTTATCAACTTTATCTAGTTCACTTATTAATATCATTAATTATAACTTACTTTTGTAGTCTCTTAGATCGATATTTGTTTTACTTACACATTACTTGCAAATGTTACATTCACTTATGGAGAGTTCATCGTAATTGTATTAGGTGTTTGTTATTTAATTATAATTTATTTATCACACCCTTGCCCATACAAACTTTTTGGTGTCGCTGCCAGAGATTGCATCATAGTGAGAATAAACTCTTGCTTATTTATTATTACTTGCAAACGATGTGTGGACTTGAGGAGATTTTCTCGTGGTTTTAGAGGTATGTGTAGTTTACTTTCTTTTATTATTTGTTTATTAGCACACCATTTGGCACACCAAGTTTTTTGGTGCCGCTGCTGTAGATTTTATAGTTAGTTATTGAGTTTATTTGGTGTAGAAGTTTTTTTTTGTATTCATTTTTACACGTTTTTTAGTCTCTTTTCAGGTTTCTTTGATATGGAGAATTTTCTTGTGCAATGAACAAATATCTAAGGGGCTATAAATTAAAATTCCTATCAAGGTGGTTCAAGCTTCACAATCAAATCCATTTGGGATTTTTACATATCAGAGAAACTCACCGGAACCACAGCTCATGTATGTCCCGCAAGAAGACTATGACAATGAGATTTTGCAAGCCATAAAAGATTTCATGGCAATAATACAAGCAAGAAATATATCTTATGTCAAGTGGTTCAAAGATAACTCTGATATATTGACAATTAGGGGGAATCGAAGTTTTCAAGCTTTCGAACAACTCGACAAACTGCCCAACAATATTTGAAAGTCTTGTGAGGAGGATCAAGCTCTAAAGGAACTTCCATTTCATCCAAATGAAGGTGTAAGTGATTTGAAATATACCTTTGAGCAATTCATCAGGGTTTCAACCGACAATATGATAGAAAGTGAAGCAAAGATCGATGGTACTGTATAATTAGTGCAGTATATGAAACACCAAAAATCATCTACATTATTATGGATAAAAGCTTGTCCTAACTACCAAAATCCCTAAGAACAAACTATTGCTTATTTACTATTACTTGGGAACGATTGGTGCACTTGTAGAGAGTTCCCCATAGTATCAAGGTGTCTGTGTTTTATTATATTCTATTATTAATTTATTTATTTCACTTTTGGGTACACCAAATCTTTTGGCGCCGTTGCCGGGTAGTAAAGAGCTGGAACATCCATCATCACCAGTACATTCATCTTATTACAAGCTTCAAACATTTAGACTATTCAACGCATAATCACCTACATATATAATCCATGTGGAGAACGATATAAATCCACTCATCAAACTATAACTTGTCAAAATATGTATGCTTACGTAAAGTCGCCTTCTCTAGTGATGATTTATTGTATTACACCTAAGGGTCTTGATGTCTCCTCATTTGTGATAATAAAATCTATTTCCGAGACATCATTTAAGGCGTATTTATTAGTTTATATGTCGAATTTCTCATGATTTAGTATACTTTCCTATTTTGGGTCTTGAATTAATTAATTATTATTTTTAGAGCATATTGGGTTTAATTATTTATTTAGTGTGAAGCTTTAGAGATATATGATAATTAATTAGAGTCCAAGTTGGTTCAAAGAGCTAAAGGAAAGAAGATAAACATGGAAATTGAAGATAAGGAATTAAAAGCTAAAAACATGGAAAAGGAAAACCTGCCTTAAATTTGAATTTCTGCACCTACGACCACAAATCAGCTTATATCTTAAAACCAGTGAGGAATTAGGAGAAACGGTCAGGAGCAAAGTTGAATATCTTTCCCAGAGGATGACTTTGGTATACTCATACGCATCAATCGGATAAATACTGAAGTTGTTAGGACCAAAACAGGTACGGGGCTGATTGCATGTTTTTGGGCTACGAATTTGAGTTCGGCTAGGAGCCCATATTTACCTTTTCCTTCAAGAAAACGAATTAGGTCAACCTATACACTATAAATACAGCCTCTTAACATTAGAAAATCATCCTTGACCAAACCTTAAGGTCAGGAAGAAGCTACAACACAAGAAGAGAAGTCTGGAAGGAGCTGTGCAACAATTATGTCTCCTTCAACCTTCAATTATGTAATACTTTTATTTTGTTTTCTTTTCTTAGTATGAACTAACTTCTATTAGCTTGAGTTTTTAGCATATATGTATGAACCCTAGTTTTGGTTGACATCTATCTAATTTGGGAATTATATGTTTTAAATTGAATTATTGTTTTTATTCTCTGTTTATGTGTTTGGATTTATATTCTGTGTTCTTGTGGAAGCGCGCCCATATAGAATTACCATCTAGTAGTTAGGTCACCATTGACAACGGTGTTTAATTACATGTTTAGCACATAACGTCTAGTGTTTGGTTTAGACCTAACAAATCAACCTAACTAGATAATCACCATGGTTTAGTATATATTGCTATTTACCAATTGCAGGAACAGTTTGCTTAGGACTCCTTATTGACACAGGTAAATCCTATTTAAAACTACCTAGCGCAATTGGAACCGATTATTGAAATACTACATAATTCACCCTTACATGTTTAGAACGACAAAACTAGTGGGGATTACATGCTATTTACTCAAGCTAAACTTTCATACTATCTTCTTTTCTTTTATTTAGTTTTCTGTCTTTTAATTTAGTAAGTTAGTTTTCTGATTTAAAAAAACAAAATAAAAATCTATCTCTTCTTTCTACTTGCGTATTATCTGTTCTAATTTCTAATATCTACACTTGAATAATTTGCATAAGTTCTTCTTAACCTTCGTAGTCCCTGAGGAACGAATTCTACCTATTCATTAAAACTTGCATACGATCTGTATACTTGAAGAACCGTGCTCAGCTTAGGGTGTTTATTTGCACTTATTATATATATATTTTTATCACACCTTAGGCGACACCAGGGCGAAAGGACCCTGCACAATTATAAGTGGATATATATAACTCTAATGACTATTTATTTAGACACCCATTAGGGTCACTACCGTATGCTAGACGATTATATATTATTTTACCAAGACGACAGTCCTAATTATTAAAGGCATTCCTAAACTTGGTCAGAGTTAGGGTTAAAATTAATTGCAAACAAATAATAAATTTATAAAGTAAATTTCTCAGTTCAAATAAATTTAATACCAAATAATATAGAATAATAAACTAATAAGCAAGGATTATACATATTACAAATTCAAGTTATGAAAATACAGTTCATACTAAAAGAAATAAAACTATAGGGTAAAAATATTTAAAACATTGTTAAGCTAAAAATATAATAAAAATTACTATAATGGTAGCGGTGGAAGGATGGAGAAGTGTAGATGTGATGCTCCCAACTTCTGTTGTCTTCCCTTTTCAATCAACATGCTCTTCCTCTACGATGAATTAATTAATACAACAAGGCAAGGACCAACTTCTATTGTCAAATACTAATATATATATATATCTTGGAAAAATATTGGTTATGGGCTTTGTTTAAGTGACCTAATCCAACCCAAACATGTTTTCTTAAGAAGTGTACTAGTTTGTCCCATAACATTCGTACCTTTAATAACTTGTTCCTTACATTGCTAAATCGTAATCTGTTAGCAATCATGCGATCGTAACTCAAGACTGATCTGGATTTAAAAGGGATTCTTTAAATTCTTTGTCAATCTCAAGCGATATCGAAAACAATTCACTTTTTAATTTTGGTAGGCAACTCTTGCACTTTCTAAAAACGGCTTATTTAGTCCTTTAACACTTGGATTGTATTTGATCTCCTTTCCTCGAATCCTTATACATCATTTGGAATCTAATATTATCCTTATACCTAAGAGTTTTACACTTAACACCCATATTACATCTAATAAAGCTTTAAATGTAACAAATCTCCAAAACTATACAAGAAACGGGAATATATCAAATAATAGGGAAAATTACTTCATTTAAGAACATAATGAACCTAAAATGATGTCTCGTGACTATATTATTATATCAGATATATGGAGCATGAAACCCCCTAAATTAAAGTTGTGTTGACTCGACACAATAAGAAATAAGAAGAATAGGGAAGTCTCTAAACATATAAGCTACGTCAAGTAAGTATAAAGGAAAGAGGATTGATGTATGTAAGCAATAATACTAAACAAACTACCTAAAATTCTAATGTACTAAAATATACAAAATGAATCATATATATACACTAATAATACAAACAGTCAAGACAACTCCAAGTTCAAATTAGTTTAGCTTTGCAATAATGAAGCATATATTTTTTTATCTTAGTTCCTTATGTAATAGCTCATATATTGTGATATAACAACCAACCGTAGTTTCTTTAACGTCTATTGTACCTTTATATATTAGCTCCAAAAGCTCCCACATTTCGTGAGCCGAATTACATTCATTAACTCGACTATACTCTCTAACACTCAATCCACAAATGAGTGTATTCATCACCTTTTTGTTGTTGGTGAATTTGGATATATCGTTAGGAGTCAGATCTCTATGATATTTCATGATTGCGCCAACTTCATCTCGGTAAGGAATGTATGGACCATCTTTGATAAAGATATATATAAGATAGTCAACTCCTTTGACATAAATCTCCATTCTCTTCATCCACTCAAAATAGTTTTACCTGAAAAAAGAGGAGATCTAGTAGAATAGGAACCTTCTAGTTGGTTAGAATCCATATCATTTTTACTCTAGAAATGATTAAGTACAAAATAGAGTTAGGCTCTACTACCAATTGATCATCAATATATGTCCAAGAAGGGGGATTGAATAGGACTATGTGAATTAATCGGCTACTTTTATTTAAAGTAAATAAAATTAAAATTTAATTTAAATCTTATACTCTTATTTATATAGATGACAATAAATACGAGAAAACTAATACATAATACGAGATGCGACATACAGGTGAACATATTATCAAAAATATAGTATATAATTTAAAATGACTTGATATGCTCTTTGTAGTATTTTTAGATATTTTTTTGCTAATAGTGTTGAATCTTGTATCTTCAGTTATATAACTTTAAATGTGTATGTACGGAAAATTGATAAGATTTTGAGGGAGAAATTTTCAACTAGAAGATAAAAAAGAATTTTCAAAAAAAACTGAGAATCTAGAAGCTCATGTTTTTTTATATTTTAAAAATTAAATATTAGAGATAGAGAGAGAAATTTTTTCGTAATTTTTTATCCTAATGAAGAAATGTTGTACTGATGTGCAAATGACCCTTCAAGGTCTCCCGGAAGCCTTGATTATAAAGGGGATAAATTGTCCTAATGTGCCAACTAAAGCACCAGAAAAATTTACTGAAGAGCTCATGATGCTTCAACTTGAGTTTTTACCCGTAATAAATGTCTCATCTTTAAAAAATTCAATGAAGTTAAACTTTTTATATGAGACAATTAGGGATTCAAGCTCAATCGTTCAAGTTATCTACGATCAAAGGCCAAATATGTGTCATGTGTGACTACTGCCTTAATAATCATGGTCCGTTAAGATGTCAAAAATCATTCTTAGACTTTTTAAGTCCAAATCAAAACACTTCACGCTAAAAGGTTGTTATCGGAAGGATAAATTTTGAACGTTTGGTCACTAAATCGGTCTTAAACTTTTGAAGTCCATATCAAATACTTCACACTAAAGGATTGTTATCGAAATGATAAATTTTAACATTTGATCACTAATTATTAGGAGGGTATTAAATGGTTGTTATATGTATATTAAAGAGACATTTTTTATATAATAAATTAAAAATAAAGGATTAGGAGGATAGACTTATTATTTGAGATTAGTCAATTAAATTACTTTATAATTTAAAGTATTCAGTTCTTATTGAATCTATATTTTATAAATTTTTTCATTTTAGGTTGAGCTTGCCTTCAAGTTTCCCACCAGTATCCTGCTCCATGTAATTAATCTATATCTTCTCGAAATTCAAAAGATCTAACCAAACAATGTGTAATTCTATATCTTCTTCAGCTTCAAAAGATTTAACCAAACAATGTATATATGATTTTTTTCCTTTGTATGATTTTGCAATATAGAGTAATTGGTGACCCATGTTAATAGCTCTCATGTAGGTTCTGGTACCCATTCCTTTTACTCCCTCCCTCCACTTTTATTTGTCCTTTATTCTAAAAGGAGGTGTCCAACAATATTTGTCCCTTTTATATTATCAAGATATTTTTTCTCCCATTATTCCAATATCACCCCTACTTAATTAGTTAAAAGTAATGGTGTATTAAATGATAGTTTACTCAATGAATAAGGGCAATATAGTAAAAATGAAGTGCATTTAATGTCTTTTTTAATCTTTGTGCCACAAAAAGTAGGACACATATAAATGGACGGAGGGAGTATGTTTTTTAGTGGTGGGTCCACTCAGTTTTTAATAGCCCTTTTGGGGAAATTAATGTTGTATAATTTATGTGTCTTATGTATAGGTGGATGGATTAATGTGCTGCTAAGTTTCTAACATGTGCTTCTGCAGTAGGGACACATCGAGGCAGGTGGGGGGAAAGGTAATAAGCAAGGATGACGGTTAGTGTGTCTTATGCAAAAGTTTTATTAGAGTGCTTTTGCAGTAAATTCAGTATTAGGAATTATATACAGGTATGAATTGGATTCCTGCTGACATTCCTTGCACTGATTTATGAATTTTTAATGATTGGTGCTACTGTACTTAGTTTATATTTATTCATAAATCAGGCTGCCACTTCAGCAAGACAACATAAAAGCACTAAATGAAGTCTACAATAATTGCAAAGGACGAAACCCCTGAGTTGAAACTCAATAGCTAACACAATGATCTAACTTATCAACAAAACTTTGATAATAAAGTTCAACTTATATCTATGCATAAAGCGCATGAAATTCTCGTAGTCATTCACAAACAAAAAATTATATTCACGTCTTATCAGAAACTTCAGTAAAAGCATGAATATATCTTCATTCTCCAAAGTCCAAACTTGAATGAATGAACTAATCAGATAAAAATCCCAATAAAATAATAAAAATTAGTAGTAGATTATTTTGAGGCATGCTAGTTTTTCACCAATGTAAGTCCCCACATCATATCTCAAAGCCAAGCAGCTCTTTTGCAAGTCCAAACAACAAATCACTCATAAAACATCAAATAGTGTTTCCCTTAAGACTAAATAACATCGTTATATTATATATTTGCCTCCTTTCTAAAATCAATTAGTGCCCGAAATAGTAGGAAAATTCAATTAAAAATACAACTGAAAGGGCAATACAACTTTATTGCAATGATGCCCCAAGGAAAAACAGAATAAAAAAATGAATATGATCGTATAAAAATACTCGTAATTTGATACTATATCTTTATATTTCTCTTCTGATCCAGGGAGCTTATTCATAAAGGATGATACTGTTTCCAAGTAAATTTATTGATCAATCACTGATATACACATTTTTAAAGAGCAAAAATCATTATTATATTAATATACTGTAGTACCTGGCGAGCCAGTTTGCGATAAGAGGCTTTGATTTCCTGTAAAGCAGCATTCTTAGTGACATTAAGGGTGGAGTAGCACTTTGTTAATATCCCAGCTCCCTCAAGTGCCACCTGTTCTCTCAGCAATCCTGCTCCATTACAATAGCACCATCATGACATTTTCACAACCACCTTATATGCAAAGCAAAATATAATACAAAACCTTAGAAAAAGATAATTAACAGGAATCTAGCAGCAGTGCCATAGCGTAGAGGAGCTACTGTGGAGGACTGAAATGTAGAATTGGCCGGCGAGATCATTTACTGAGTCGAATTTTGAGCTTGGAGGGGAATTAAGATGTGGTTAGTGTTCAGGCTTGCGTTGGGGTTTGGGTTGGGCTTTGATGGTGCTAATGTGATATCGAATCCGATTGAGGGAGATACATCAGAGTAACCTTAGGCGGAGATTTCCACCGGAGCTATACAGGAGCTACAGTGGACAACGACGCTAGAATTGTTTTAGCGAATCGAAATTAGGGCTGGCGTTGGGAAAAAATTGAGTTTTTCATGGCCTGGTGTGTGCGGTGTGGGATTGAGGAGGGAGTACTTTTTCGATGGGATTCACCGATGAGGCTCCCTCCGACTGAGTGTTGAGGTTATTTGTGCCGATGAGTGGTGAAGTAAGGAAATTTGAGAGAGAGAGAGTTAGGAAGAAGGAGAGAGATAGTAGTGTGTTATTTTCTGTTTTTCTATTTCTATTAGCCTATATATATACTAAGGGTAATTTTGATATTTTTTAATTTTTTAAGTAAAGAAATGATCTTAACCGTCAGATGTAACACATTTTTTCCTTAAAATTAATCCCGGCCCTTCTTTAAACCCCCTTAGATATATATATATATATATATATTTATATATATAACAAACATCTATAGTATTTTAGCAACTCGATTTTATATATTTGGTAACTATCCATTGTGAAATTCCATATCATAAATGATTAGTCAATTAGTTTTTTTTGTATATATTTTATTTCATTATAGATATACGCATAGCAGGACAATTATGAGATTTAAGATTTAACGAATAAATAATATAATTTCAAATAATACATAAATTATACGTAGATTATAGAAGAATATTTAGTATATCAAATATTCTTAATTAGTAAAAAGTTAAATATCAATCACCAATATATAGTAATTCAAAATTTATTAAAATTTAATTTAATGTTAATTTTTAATTTTCTATTAATAACTCAAATCATATAACTTTAAAGTTATTTTTTAAAAAATAATCAAAAAAAAGTCTCTTTTATATAATTTTGATTTTTTTAATTATGTAACAGATAATGTTATGGGTCACTCTTATAATCAAACCCTAACACGCGCCACCATATATATTGGTCTCTTTTGTTGTCAAACCCCTATAATCATACTTATGATAGTCTCTTTTTTGTATATATTTTATTTCATTATAGATGTACGCATAGAACGAAAATTATGAGATTTAAGATTTAACGAATAAAAAATATAATTTCAAATATAATTTCGAATAATACATAAATTATACGTAGATTATAGAAGAATATTTAGTATATCAAATATTCTTAATTAGTAAAAAGTTTAAATATCAATCACCAATATATAATAAGTCAAAATTTATTAATATTTAATGTTAATTTCTAATTTTATATTATTATTAAATCAAATCATATAACTTTAAAATTATTTTTAAAAAACCGATAATGTTATCAAACCCCTACCATGCTTCACCATATATAATGGTCTCTTTAGCTGTCAAAACCCTGAAGTCATCCTTCACATATATTTCACACACAATAATATAGAAATATATTAGTCAGGCCTATATATTCTACCCATTCCTCTTATTCAATCCCCACCTAATCATTATTTTACTATAGCAATAATTTTCTTATCTTTTTGTGTATTATGTATTGTCCCAATATCCACGGTCAAGTAATAAATTCAATATTCAATCTATAGATCGTTGGTCATTACATTTCAAATCAAGAATCATATAAATAAGACTCATAAAAGGTTATATTATTGATATTTTTTAATAATTCAATTACTTCGTAGTTCTGCCTTTGATAATGCCCTTTTGTATCTTCCATTATATGACATATGCTCTTATTAATTATATATCTAAAATTTTATTATGTTTTTTTGCGTCATATTGTTAGTTATGGTCAATTTACATCAATATTTGATTTGATCAATGTAGAAGATTATATAACATTAAAGTAGATAGTACATAGTTAAGACACGAGTAAATGGTATTGTAAACATATACTCAAATTATAATTAGAAATTAGAAGTTAATTCAACATTGTTTCATAATATACTATTTTAATTGGTGCAAATATAATATTAATTTTTACTTGTGATTTGTATATAGTTAGAAGTTCGGTATTTGTGAATTTTTCTTTATTTTTTCATAGTGGAGGTTTTTATTTTAGTAGTATTCAATTATCTTGGGTTAACGATTCCTGAGGGATAAATGGTCATTTTTCTATACTGTATTAATAAAAGTAGTTTTCGAAGCTAAATCGTGCAATTGTGATACTTGTTTTCAAGTCAAAATTACAGTTAAGGAAATGAACCTTTAGCTTTAACAATCTTTTTTATTTTGTTTACCTATATTGTATATTTTACATACTTTAGACAATATATTAATTAATTCTACAGAGGTTTGAAGTAGACATTAAGATGCAAGTGGTAGTTAAAAAATTTCTAGTCAAAGTAATGCGTTTGTTTCTCGAGTGTAAATGATATAAAACATTTCTAATTACATTATTTGTTTGTGTTTTTGTAGGTGCTATCATGTGTATGAATAATTTTTTAGGGTTTTTCACAACAATAACCCAATACAGAATATAAAACAAATGGATTTTTTCTAAGACCATTAATGCGAGCGTCTGAACGAGGATGTATAGAAGTAGTACAATGGTTTGTTAACGAGGTTGTAGAGATGAGGAGCTTTGTTTAGCTTTAACTGCCGCTACTTCAAGTAGTCATCTTAAAATTGTAGCCTATTTATTATCAAACGTACCTCATCATGTTATAGCAGCTTTAAGTATCGAGATATTAAAAACGGCTGGTGAACAAAGAGGTGGGTCTCTTGAAGGTGGCGCGTTTTTGCTTAGTTCAGATTTTTTAGGGGACCCAATCGCGATGATATTAATTTTCTACATTCTGGATGTTATTGAATCTAACTTTCCTTATTACTTTGAGTACATAGCGTCTGTGTGAGCACTATATGCAAATAACAAACATATATGGTGATAGAGTATCACATTATCTCAATCCTTGGGTCCCACGGAAATATCCATGAAGACTTCATTTGGTCAAAATTGAGTAGTCATACATATCTTAATTCAATAAACAAATTGTATATGAAACCTCATTGCTATTAATGTTTTGATACTGAATTCCCAACTAAGTGAATCATAAAGCCTTTAATATATCAAGTTTTAGTATCCATTCATGAGACATTCTTAGTATTCTGTAACCCTTTACTATATCTTCTGTAACAAGTATATTCTTAGATATGCTTTTTCCATGAATAAAAACTTATTAATTATTTGAGATAAAGCGATTGTTGCACCAAATAATTTATATTAATTTGATCCTACCAGTATTTTTAAACAAATACTACTTATTGTTTAACATCTTAGTTTCCACTCACTCGGTAAGGATGTCAATTTTGAGGTATACGAGGCAACCCCATTCATTTTTACAGAAATAATGGGTTTCACATTTTTTGAGTGTCTCTCTCAATGAACCTCCATGATCTATAAAGTTTAAATCTATTTCCATGGTGATATATTTATCGAACGTATATATCATATCATAAATTCTTCAATTACTTTTGATCTATGATGTGTACACTGTAGTTTCTAAAAAAATATGTCTTCGGGCTATTTGAAAAAACACCAACACCATATTCGCCCTTAAATGATCTTGTACTCTCCCATATTGTTTTGACTTATAGTACATGAATTGCAAATTTAGTCTAAATTTTCAATTAACCATCTAATTTGGCACAATAGATGAATTCGAAATTATAAAGCAAGATATGGGTATCAGATGGATCGCACAATTCAAAGCCAAATTTATTTTTACTTGAATGACATGAATCATCATTAAGCTTTTACAAGAATCAAGTGTATCCGCCTACAACAATTACTTAATAGTATAATAATTTAGCCATTTCTGAAGATCTTCCTATTCATTACATTGTTCAGACCACCCTACATGATGACCATAGATAACTAGATACCCACCTGGCATAATGATAAACACTTATATGTTTATATAACCTTTTATTTTCAATTATCTTGAAAATGTTATACGACTGATAGGCAAAAGGTCTCACCTTGAGAACTTTTCTTCATCACCATGACGAATCCTTTCCAAAATTACTTCCTTTTAAGTAAGATTTTACCCAACCAGTTAGATTAAATTGATTTTTTTGAGAAGCAACAGGCCCACCATTTTTTGAAAATGACTTTGTTTTTTTGAAAATATATCTCAAGCCTCATTTATGTTTGGTAATCATACATAATCCGTTGCTATTTATTCATCCCCTTTTAATTGTTTGTACCCTTCCACAAGAAATATCTTATTCTACTTGTTAACATTTTGATCACACTTTATGATAGAGAGAAAAATTCACACTAATAAACTATTAATCTACTTATAGGATATTGAATTAAATGTAGCTTATCACATAAAGTCAACCATTTGGAAGTCCAACTTCACATTCTAGATGTCAATTTGCTGAGAAGTGGGGCACAATCCTTGAAGCGTAATCTTATGTTATATGATTAAATCTTAAGTATTTATTAGGTAAATCCAAATCTTTTATGTTAAAAATTCTCACTATATTATGTTTTACCCTTGAGTTCCATTCTCCATGAAAAGATATTTCTTTTAGCATCATCAAAATTCATACCAGACACCTTTATGAACATCTTTGAACTCTTTTGAATATGCGTATCTGATTGATCTTAATTTTCCTATATTTTGGAAGTCATTGAAACTTAATTTGAGTACTTAGAATATGTGTGAGCATTGATATGAAAATAACAAACATTTATGGTAATAGAGTATCACATTGTCTCAATCCTTAGGTCCCAAGGAAATTTCTATGATGACTTACATTTGTTGAAAATTGAGTTTGATTGGTAGTTATACATATCTTAATTCAATAAATAAATTATTTAGGAAACTTCATTGTTATTAGTGTTTCGGTAACAAAATCCAAGTTAAGTGATTCATAAATCCTTCATATATTTAGTTTTAGTATCCACCTATAAGATATTCTTAATCTTCTGTAACCCTTTACTATATCTTGTGGAACAAGTATTTTCTTAAATATGCTTCTTCCATGAAAAAAACCTTATTAACTATTCGAGATAAGAGATTGAAGCACCCTCTTTAATTTGTTTGCAAATATATTTGTGATTATCTGGTATCTCTCTTTACAACAAATAATTGGTTCATAATCTTTGGCCAATATTGGGTTTTTCATCTTTGGAACCAACGTAATATCAACCACATTTAACTCTTCGAGAGAAGTACTATCAATAAATAAACTCATTATAGCTTCATTTATGTCATGCCCCATAATGTTCCAGGAGTGTTTCAACGACTCACTAGGTAACCTATTTTACAGAACCAAAATTTATTTTTTGCAATAACTAAGAATAATCGTTACAACTAAACCACATGCAAAAAATTAATTACTAAGTGATATTAAAGACAAGTTAAATATTCAAATTAATTTCTCTATTGCTATTAACACCATCTATCTTTAAGACATTATTCTAACAATTAATCTAGAACAAACGATGACGCTAGGCGACTACCCATAATGAAACCTTTTATGATAAACCAATTTCAGACTAATCATTTGCCGATGCGAGCCCCCAACAATGGCATAACCAAATCCTTTATGATAAACAACGATGGGCATTTTCCACATAGTCAAATGACTTATACTTGGCACGGATAACTTTCACCCTTCCACCAACATAAAATCCTAGCTCCTCCTATGTCCACTGTGGTATCATTTGATTTTTTTATTCTTGCAAGCGAATCGTACTAGCTCAAAAAAACAGAACAAACCCTCAAAATACTATTTATTTGTGTTTTTTTAGGTGCTATCATGTGTATGAATAATTTTTTAGGGTTTTTCACAACAATAACCCAATACAGAAAACAAAACAAATGGATATGGTGGCGCGTGATGATCTTGAAGGCGGTGGAGGTGATGTAGATGATGATCAGAAGTGGAGGTGTAAAGAAAGGAAGAACAATTGGAGATGCAAAGAGAAAGCCATGAATGGTTTTCCTCGATGTGAGAAGCATTCTTTAGCTAGAAATCTTTATTACGAAAGGTCTAGGAAGAGGAAGATGGAAACTTAGAAGGTCAAACTTCACACATAGCTATCTCGGGGGCTTCTGGTGGTGGAATTTCTGCAATTACAGAGTCTCTGAGTAATTAATCAACATTTCCCACTTCTATTGCCTTCGGTGGTGTAATTGCCGGCTAACATCAAGCATCATATACCATTTTTGCTTATGAAGGTAACGGTTGGGAGAACATAATTGCTGTTGAAAAGCGGATGTATGGTGAAAAGGTAAATACTAAGAATAGAATAAAGAGAGGTCGATTAAGTAGTGGAGAAAAAGTTAGTAATGTGAATGTAATTGTAAATCAAAGGTAAATATTATAGTGAATCTATATTTTGTTTGTAGGTGATTTATCTTTTATTTATGTAGATGGAAAACCTTTGAGGGAAAACGATGTCAATTCCTTTCAATAACCTAAACAAATTGTAATGAATAATCTAATTTAGAGAGAAATAAAACAATAAAATTAAAAATAAAAACTTTAAAGACCAAAATAAAACTTCATTGGTTGATTCCTATTTTTTTCATGTACATGAACTACTTATAGATGTATAGAATAACTGTTATAGATAATAACAGTTGTATTCTATTAACTTAATATATATTAACTAATTATTCTTAAATGTTAATTCTAGCCTTCATAACATTGCCTCCTTCTTTAAATTAAACAGTGTCCTCAAGGTTCTAAACTTGATAAATCTGTATCATACAAAACTAGAATATATATCTGGAGGTACGTCTATTGCCATCGAAGTAGAGTAATTATTATCATTTTCTGAATCTAAGAGAAACAGTTGAGGCCTTTATTTACAACGATACCCAACCACGTACCGTTAAAAAATTGTAGCATAGAATTTTTTCACTTTGTACTTGCATTTAAATTAAAGATAAACGAAGAATGTTATACAGAACAGTGTCTTTCAGTTATGGAGAAGGCAGAATGGATTCTGATCTTGATAAAACTGAGTTAGTTGGTGGACCTAGGAACCCGACCAAAGAGAGTTGTCTTTCATCAGTTTCATCAATTTTGACTCTTGGACTCATGTTTTGAAACCAAGGATGCACTTTACCATCCATATGAAATGAACATATGAGAAGACGTTGATCACTAGAAATCCACTGGTAATCAAACAAACGTTTTGCTTTGAAAATCCAACCAGATGGCCACTACCTTCGAAATGCATAAATTATAGCAATAGGAGGAGGATTAACTTGCGGCGAATCAAAAGGCCTAATAAAGTGATCCAGTTTGTTCTAAATTTTTCTTACAATTAATATGGAACCAATGATGACGCTAGTTGACTATCCATAATGATACCTTGTATGATAAACCAATTTAAGACTAATCATTTGCCGATGCGAACCCCCTTGAAAATGCCATAACAAAACCCTTTATTATAAACAACGATGGGCATTTTCAGCATTATCAAATGACTTATACTTGGCACGAATAACTTGCACCCTTCCACCAACATAAAATCCTAAATCCACCCATGTCCACAGTGGTATCATTTGATTTTTTATTCTTGCAATCGAACCCTACTAGCTCAAAAAAAAAATCAAACCCTCATAAAACTTTGTTTGTTCTGGAAAATTTATAATTTATGTGTGTTTATCAAATTTGTGATGATATTTTTTTCTTCAAACAACTACCTCGACATCGTCTATGGCAATGTATTTTAACAAGGAAGGTCGGGAGATGACATTAAATAACATTATTATTTAATTTTGACAAAAATATCATTTAATAGCATCACTAATAATGACAACCCTATATATAAATATATATATGTCAAACATCTACAAAATTTTAGCAACTTGATTTTATATTTTTGGAAACTATCCATTTGAGAAATTCCATAGCATAAATTATTAGTCAATTAGTTCTTTTGTATATATTTTATTTCATTATAGATATATGCATAGTAGGACAATTATGAGATTTAAGATTTAACGAATAAATAATAAATAGTATAGTTTCAAATAATACATAAATTATACATAGATTATCGAAGAATATTTGGTATATCAAATATTCTTAATTAGTAAAAAGGTTAAATATCAATCACCAATATATACAAATTCAACATTTATTGAAAATTTAATTTAATGCTAATTTTTAATTTTCTATTAATAACTCAAATCATATATCTTTAAAGTTATTTAAAAAAATAAAAAAAAAAGTCTAATTTATATAGTTTTGAATTTTGTAATTATTTAACAGATAATGTTATCTATCACTCTTATTATCAAAACTCTTATCAAAACTCTAACACGTTCCACCATATAGATATACTGGTCTTTTTTGTTGTCAAAACCCTAAAATCATCCTTCACATATATTTCACACACAATAATATAGAAATATATTAGCCTGCCTATATATTCAACTCACTCCTCTTCCCCATCTAATCATTATTTCACTATATATAGCCATAATCTTCTCATCTTTTTTGTGTATAATGTATTGTCCCAATATCCACTGTCAAGTATTATATTAAATATTCAATCTATAGATTGTTGGTCATTACATTTCAAATCAAGAGTCATATAAATAAGACTCACAAAAGGTTAGATTGTCGATATTTTTTGATAATTCAATTACTTCTTAGCTCTTCCTTGTCGATAGTATTGATAATGCCCTTTTGTTATCTCCATTATATAACATTTTCTTTTATTAAATATCTAAAATTTTATTGTGCTATTTTTTTGCATCACATTGTTTAGTTATGGTCAATTCACATCAATATTTGATTTGATCAATGTAGAATATTATATAACATTAAAGTAGGGAGTATATAGTTAACACATGAGTAAATGTTTACTATAAACATATACTCAAATTATTAATTATAAATTAGAAGTGTAAACATATACTCAAATTATTAATTATAAATTAGAAGTTAATTCAGCACTGTTTAATAATATACTACTTTAATTGTGCAAATTTAATATTGATTTTTACTTGTGATTTGTTTGTAGTTAGAAGTTGGGTATTTGTGGATTTTTCTGTATTTTTTCATAGTGGAGGTGTTTATTATAGTAGTATTCAATTATCTTGGGTTAACAATTCCTGAGGGATAAATAGTCATTTTAGTATTCATTTGTTTGTACTAATAAAAGTAGTTTTCCAAGCTAAATTGTGCAATTGTAATACTTGTTTTCAAGTCAGAATTAGAGTTAAGGAAATGAACCTTTACTTTAACACTATTTTTTTATTTTGTTTACCTATATTATATATTTTACATACTTGAGACAGTATATCAATTAATTTTGCAGAGGTTTGACGTAGACATTGAGATGCATGTGGTAGTTAAAAATTATCTAGTCATAATAATGAGTTTGTTTATCATGTGTAAATGATACAAACCATTTCTAACTACATTATTCGTTTGTGTTTTTGTAGGCGCTATCATGTGTATAAAATATTGTTTAGGGTTTCTCACAACAATAATCCATTACATAAAACAAAACAAATGGATATGGTGGCCTGTGATGATTTTGAAGGCGGTGGAGGTGATGAATATGTAAAGAAAGGAGGACTAATTGGAGATGCAAAAAGAAAGCCATGAATGGTTTCCCTCAATGTGAGAAGCATTCTTTAGCTAGAAATCTTTATTACGAAAGGTCTAGGAAGAGTAATCTGGAAACTTCGAATGTCAAACTTCACACCTAGCTATCTCGGTGGCTTCTGGTGGTCGAATTTCTACAATTACAGAGTCCCCGTGTAATTAATCAACATTTCCCACTTCTGTCGCCTTCAGTGGTGTAATTTCCGGCTAACATCAATCATCATCTACCATTTTTGCTTATGAAGATTTCAGTTACGGCTGGGAGAACAAATTGCAGGTGAAAAGCGGATGTATTGTGAAAAGGTAAATAATAGGAATAGAATAAAGAGAGGTAGATTAAGTAATGAATAATAATTTAGCAATGTGAATGTAATTGTAAATCAAAGATAAATATTATAGTGAATCTATACCTTGTTGGCAGGTGAATTATCTTCTATACATGTAAATGGAAAACCTTTTAAGTGAAAATGATGTCAATTCCTTTCAATAATCTAAACAAATTGTAATGAATAATCTAATTTAGAGAGAAATAAAACAACAAATTAAAAAATAAAAACTTTAACGACAAAAATAAAATAAAACTTCATTGGTTGATTCCTATTTTTTTCATGTACATGAATTACTTATAGATGTATAGAATAATTGTTATAGATAATAATAGTTGTATTCTATTTACTTAATATATATTTACTAATTATTCTTAAGTATTAATTCTAGCACTCATAACATTGTCTCCCTCTTGAAATTAAACATTGTCCTTGAGGTTCTAAATTTGATAAATTAAAGATAAACGAAGAATGTTATATGGAACAATGTGTTTCACTTATGGAGAAGGCATAATGGGTTCTGTGGTGGACCTGGGAACCAGACCAAAGAGAGTTGTCTTTCATTAGTTTCATCAATTATTACTCTTGGACTCATGTTTTGAAACCAATGATGAACTTTACCATCCATATGAAATGAACATATGAGAAGACGTTGATCACTAGAAATCCTTTGTTAATCAAACAAACATTTTGTTTTTTAAATCCAACCAGATGGACCACTACCTTCGAAATGCATTAAATATAAACGCATCCGGCTTGAATGGACATCCATTGAAGACGGGTTAGAGAATCTAGGTAGCGTTGTTGGCGGAACCGCCAATAAGAGGAGGATTTACTTGCGGCGAATCAGAAGGCCCAATAATTCGATCCAATTTTAGTGACACCCCCTTGTAGTTGCTAGTGCCCTTCCAGAAGAAAGCTCTTGTTCTATTTGTTACAATTATAATAACACTTTGTGGAAGAGAGAAACCTCCACACCAATAAACAGTAAAACTACTCAAAACATATCTGATGAATCGTAGTCTATCACCAAAATAAAACAATTTAGAAGTCCAACTTCATATTTTAGATAACCATTCGTTGAGAAGTGGGGAAAAATCCTTGAAACTTAATCTTACGTACGTTTTATATTATGAATTCTCACTATATTATGTTTTACCCTTGAGTTGCATTCTCCATAAAAAATATTTCGTTTAGCATCACCAGAATTCAGACCAGACATCTTTATGAATATATTTAGACTCTTTTGAATGTGCATGCATATTGATAATCATAAAGTAACTGATCTTAATTTTCTACATTTTGGATGTCATTGAAACTAACTTTCCATATTACATTGAGTACATAGCATCTATGTGAGCACTACTATGCAAAAACAAACATATATGGTGTTAGAGTATCATATTGTCTCAATCCTTGGATGCTAGGGAATATCCATGAAGAATTCATTTGATCAAAATTGTGTGTGATCGGTAGTTATACACATCTTAATTTAATAAACAAATTATATAAGAAACCTCATTGCTATTAATGTTTTAATACTGAATTCCTAACCAAGTGAATCATAAAGCCTTCATAATATCAAATTTTAGTATCCATCTATGAGACATTCTTAGTATTCTGTAACCCTTTACTATATCTTCTATAACAAGTATATTCTTTTATATGCTTTTTCCATGAACAAAAACTTATTAATTATTTGAGATAAAGCGATTGTAGCATCAAATAATTTATATCAATTTCATCCTACCAATATTTTAAAACAAATAATACTTATTGTTTAACACCTCGGTTTTCTACTCACTCGGTAAGGATATCGATTTTGAGATATTCGAGGCAACCTCATTCCTTTTTAAAGAAATAATGGTTTTCACTTTTTTTTGAGTGTTTATGTCAATGAACCTCCATGATCTCTGAAGTTTAAATCTATTTCCGTGATATATTTATCGAACTTATATATCATATCATATATTCTTCAATTACTTTTGATCCATATTGTGTACACTGCATTTTCTAAAAAAATATATTTTGTGGCTATTTGAAATAACACCAACACAATATTCGCCCTTAAACGAACTTGTACTCTCCCATATCATATTATCTTGACTTATAGTACATGAATTGCAAATTTAGTCTCAATTTTCAATTAACCATCTCATTTGGCACAATTGATAAATTCAAAATTATAAAGCAAGACATGGGTCCTCAGATGGATCGCACAGCTCAAGGCAAAATTTATTTTTATTTGAAAGACATAAATCATCATTAAGCTTTTACCAGTGTAGCCGTCTTCAACAATTACTTAATAGTATAACAATTTAGCCACTGTCGATGACTAGATACCCACCGGCATAATGATAAACACTTATATCTTTATACCTTCATGTAACCTTTTATTTTCATTATCTTGAAAATGTTATATGAATTTATAGGCAAAAGGTATCACCTTGAGAACTTTTCTTCATCTCCATTAGGAATCCTTTCCAAAATTTCTTCCTTCAAAGTAAGATTTCATCCAACCACTTAAATTAAATTGATTTTCTTGAGATATAACAGGCTCAACATTTTTCCAAAATGACTTTGTTTTTTTGAAAATATATACCAAGCCTCCTTTAATATTTGGTAATCATACATAATCCGGTCCTATTTATTCATCCCCTTTTTAGTTGCTTATACCCTTCCACAAGAAATATCTTATTCTACTTGTTAACATTTTGATCACACTTTGTGAAAGAGAGAAAACTTCACACTAGTAAACTATTAAACCACTTATATCATATCAAATTAAATGTAGATTATCACCAAAGTCAACCATTTGGAAGTCCAACTTCACATTCTAGAAGTCAATTTGTTGAGAAGTTAGGCATAATCCTTGAAGCGTAATCTTATGTTATATGATTAGATCTTGTACTTATTAGGTAAAGCCAAATCTTTTATGTTAAAAAATCTCACTATATTATGTTTTATCCTTGAGTTGCATTCTACATAAAAAATATTCTTTTAGCAATACCAAAATTCATACCAGACACCTTTATGAACATCTTTGAACTCATTTGAATATGCGTATCTGATTGATCTTAATTTTCCTATATTTTGGAATTCATTGAAACTTAATTTGAGTACGTAGAATATGTGTGAGCATTGATATGAAAATAACAAAAAAAATTGGTAATAGAGTATCACATCGTCTCAATCCTTGGGTCCCAAGGAAATATCCACGATGAATTACATTTGATCAAATGAGTGTGACTCGTAGTCATACAGATCTTAATTCAATAAATAAATTGTTTACCAAACCTCATTGCTATTAGTGTTTCGGTAACAGATTCTATTTAAGGGAATCATAAAGCCTTCATAATATTAATTTCAGTATCCACCTATGAGATATTCTTAATTTTATGTAACCCTTTACTAAATATTGTGCAACAAGTATATTCTTAAATATGCTTCTTCCATGAAAAAAACTTATTAACTATTTTGAGATAAGAGATTGTAGCACCCTCTTTAATTTGTTTGTATATATATTTGTGATTATCTGGTATATCTCATTACAACAAATAACTAGTTCATAGTTTTTGGCCAATATTGGGGTTTTCATTTTTGGAACCAACGTAATATCAACCACATTTAACTCTTCGAAAAAAGTACTATCAGTAAATAAACTCATTATAGCTTCATTTATGGCATGTCCCATAATGTTCCAGAGTGTTTCAACGACACAATAGGTAACCAATTTTACAGAAACCAAATTCATTTTTTGCAATAACCGAGCATAATCATTACAACTAAACCACATACTATAAATTTATTACTAAGTGATATTAATGAAAAGTTAAATATTCAAATTAGTTTCTCTAATGCTAGAAACACCATCTATCCTTAAGACTTTTTTCTAACAATTCATCTGGAACCAACGATGACGCTAGGCGACTACCCATAATGAAACCTTTTATAATAAACTAATTTCAGACTAATCATTTGCTGATGCGAACCCCCGACAATGCCATAGCAAAACCCTTTATGATAAACAACTATGGGAATTTTCCGCATTATCAAATGACTTATACTTGGCACGGATAACTTGCACCTTTTTACCAACATAAAATCCTAGCTCACCCATGTCCACCGTGGTATCATTTGATTTTTTATTCTTGCAATCGAACCCTTCTAGCTCAAAAAAACAGAAGAAACCCTCATAGAACTATGTGTGTTCTGGCAAATTTATAAGTTATGCGTGTTTATCAAATTTTTTAGGATGTTTTTTTGGTTCAATGAACCAACGTGACATAGTCTATAACAATGTATTTTAGCAAAGAAGGTCAGGAGATGACATTAAATACAATATTATTTAATCTTGACAAAAAAAGTCATTAACTAGCACCACTAATAATGACAACCCTATATATATCTAACATCTACAATATTTTAGCAACTCGATTTTATATTTTTGGTAATTGTGAAATTCGGTAGCATAAATTATTAGTCAATTAGTTTTTCTGTATATATTTAATTTCATTTTCATTATAGATATATGCATAGTAGGACAATTATGAGATTTAAGTTTTAACAAAAAAATAATATAATTCTAAATAATACATAAATTATAGGTAGATTATAGAAGAATATTTAGTATATCAAATATTCTTAATTACTAAAAAATTTAAATATCAATCACCAATATATATTAATTCAAAATTTATTAAAACTTAATTCAATTTAATTTTTAATTTTCTATTAATAACTAAAATCATATAATCATATAGGAATATATAGCCAGCCTATATATTCTAGTCAATCCTCTTGTTCAATCCCCACCTAATCATTAATTCACTATAGCCATTATCTTTTCTTCTTTTTGGTGTATTATGCATTGACTCAATATCCACGGTCAAGTAATATATTCAATATTCAGTCTATCGATTTTTGGTAATTACATTTAAAATCAAGATTCATATAAATAAGACTCATAAAAGGTTAGATTATTGATATTTTTAATAATTCAATTACTACGTAGTTCTTCTGATAGTTTTGATTATGCCCTTTTGTATCTTCCATTATATGAAATTTGCTCTTATTAAAACCCTAACATGCGCCACTATATATAACGGTTTCTTTTGTTTCAAAACTCTAAAATCATTCTTCACATATATTTCACACACAATAATACAGGAATATATTAGCCAGCCTATATATTCTAATCATTCCTCTTGTTCAGTCCCCAACTAATCATTATTTCACTATAGCCATAATATTCTCTTCTTTTTTGTGTATTATGTATTGTCCCGATATCCAGTCAAGTAACATATTAAATATTCAATCTATAGATGTTGGTCATTACACTTAAAATCAAGAGTCATATAAATAAGACTCATAAAAGGTTATAATTCAATTAATTCTTCTCCATGAGTAATACTTAGATTAATACTTTCCAAAATTACTTCCTTTTAAGTAAGATTTCATCCAGCCATTTGGATTAAATTGATTTTCTTGAAAAGCAACAGGCCCAACATTTTTTTCAAAATGACTTTGTTATTTTGAAAATATATCCCAAGCCTCCTTTATTATGTGGTAATCATTCAATATCCTATGTTATTTTTTCATCCTTTTGTAGTTCTTAGTACCCTTCTACAAGAAAGATCTTATTCAGATTGTTACCATTTCTATCACACTTTGTGAAAGATATTAAAATCCATACTAATAAACTATTAAAGTGCTTATAACATGTTTAATTAACTGTAGATTAGCACCAAAAGTCAACCATTTGGAAGTCCAACTTCATATTCTAAATGTCCATTTGTTGAGAAGTGGGACAATCCTTAAAGCAATATCTTAAGTTATATGATAAATTCTTAAGTATTTCATAGTAAAAGCATAATGCTTTTCATTAAAAATTCTCACTAGATTATGTTTAACCCTTGGGTTGCATTCTCCATAAAAAATATTTCTTTTAGCATCGCAAAAATTCATACCATACACCTTTAAAAACATCTTTGAACTCTTTTGAATATGCATGTCAATAATCATAAGGTAATTGATCTTAATTTTTCCTACATTTTGGAAGTCATTGAAACTTAGTTTGAGTACCTAGGACATGTGCGAAATATGATTTGAAAATAAATTTTTTTATGGTAATAGAGTATCACGTTGTCTCAATCCTTGGGTCTCAAGGAAATATCCACGATGACTTACATTGGATCAAAATTGAGTGTGATTGGTAGTCATACACATATTGGTTCAATAAATAAAGTGTTTAGGAAACCTTATTGCTATTAGTGTTTTGATATATAAAAGATTCCCAACTAATTAAGTGAATCGTAAAGCCTTCATAATGTTAAGTTTCAGTATCCATCTATGAGATATTCTTAATCTTCTGTAGTCTTTTACTATATCTTGTGCAACAAGTATATTCTTAAATATGCTTCTTCCATGAACAAAAACTTATTAATTATTTGAGATAAGAGATTGCAGCACCCTGTTTAGTTTGTTTGCAAATATATTTGATATTATCTAGTATATCCCATTACAACAAATAATAGGTTCGAAGTCTTTGGCAAATATTGGTTTTTTTGGGACCAATGTAATTTCAAAAACATTTTACTCTTAGAGAATAGTAGTATAAGTAAATAAACTCATTATAGCTTCATTTATGCCATGTCCCATTATGTTCTATGAATGTTTCAAAGACATACAAGGTAACCCATTTTACAGAACTCAAATTCATTTTAGGGTTAATGCTCAATAAACCCACGCAGTCTTGTCCACTATCCCGTAAACCCTTATCTTTTTTACCCTCCTAAGATATCTTGAGTTTGCTCCCAAAACTCAAAATTTGAGTTCAATTTTTTTTTCCATAGCTCAATAAGTTTTGGAAAGCTTTCCATAACTCAACATCTGAGTTTTGGGAATTTTCCCATAACTCAAAATTTGAGTTTTGGGGGTTTATGGGCAAATAAATGATGGTTGGGTGAGGGAGAATTAATTCTAACTTGAGGGGTTCTTGGGCATTAGTCCTTCATTTTATGCAATAACTGTGCATAAAACTTTATTACAACTAAACTACATGCTATAAATTAATTACTAGATGATATTAATTAATGATAAGGTAAATATTTAAATTGGTTGCTCTAATGCTAGAAACACCATCTATCTTTAAGCTATTTTTCTAACAATTAAGATGGAACACACGATGATGCTAGGAGACTACCACATAATGAAACCTTTTATGATAAACCAATTGCAGACTAATCACTTACCGATGCGAACCCCCAGACAACGCCATAACGAAACACTGTATGATAAACCATGCTGGGCATTTTCCACATTATCAAATGACTTATACTTGGCACAGATAACTTGCACCCCTCCATTACATAAAATCCTAGCTCCACCAAAGTCCATAGTGGTATCATTTGATTTTTTTTCTTGCAATCGAACCTTACTAGCTCAAAAAAACTGACTAAACCCTAATAAAACTATGTGTGTTCTAGCAAATTTATAACATATGTGTGTTTATCAAATTTGGGAGGATATTTTTTTTGTTGAATCAACTACCGTGACAACGTCATTGACAATGTATTTTAGTAAAGAATTCGGGAGATGACATTAAATAGCATGATATATAATTATGACAAACAAAATCATTAACTAGCATCATTAATAATAACAACTCTAATATATATGTTGTAAAACAAGAAGAAAAAGTATAAAGATAATAGAGAACTTTTATTCATCTTATGGAACCAAAAAGTGTGTTAAGAACAATGATCAACTAGCCTTTATATAGGGAATACAAGACCCTTGGACTAGCCTACTAACTACTCTATTATATAGGATTAAATGTGAGAGTTACAAAGAAGAAACTAGAGAAGTTACAAAGCCTCTCCACTATTCTAGAATAATACATACTAATATAATATTTCATAAAAATCCCCCTTGGGTATTATTTCAAAATGCATATGATGTTGCCTCGTTACAAACCTCGCTAGTAAAACTCAGTGGGAAAAAACTAGTCAAGGAAAAAAGAGTGCAACTCGTATGCATCTCTCCTTGAATGTGTGGAAAAAGTATCTTGATCATTAGCATTATTGACTTGTCTCATGAAGTGGAAGTATCTTTTCATAAAATTATGAAGTGCAACCAATAAATTATATTGATATGATATTAATCTTGAACTTTGCATCTTGGACTTTTCTTGTGAACTTTAATTTGACCAAGTCGAGTTGAATATCCACAATTTTTTTAATGATATGCCTACCTTACTAGGAAAACCCTTTGGTATAAAAACCTAGTGAAGGAAAAAGATTACATAATCCTTATCAATAAGCTTTTAATTTTCCTCGTTTGAAACTTTGTCAGGAAATTCATGTGGGAAAAAACCTTGACGAAGGAATAAAGAGTGTCATACGTGTTCTCCCCCTCATGTAACCGTATAAGTGAAGATCTTCAGTTTTAAATATAATCTCGATATTCAGTATCTTACACATTTTTATAATAGTAACTATAATTCAAATCAAATAATATATGAAGTCATATCGTCATATAACATTGGAATGATCCATAAAACACAATCATGTGCAATTTAGAGTAATAAATATTCATGCACATATCACAAATAAACACACATACTACTTATGAAATATAAAACAAATATATGGTAGATTATAGACAATAAATAAGACAATTAAAGATTGTTAAATACAACAAAAATAATATGAATATCATTCTAATATATCCCAAGATTTATGTATACGCGTTTTTAGTCTTCTAAAGACTTTCATGTGATTTTTCGTATAACACGGTAAATATTGGTAAATTTATTTTATCATTAGACGCACATGAAGTCCTATATGAAACTTTCAGGCAAATATTTTTCACCAAAAAAGTACTTCATATATTCACATTGACTGTGTGAGTATGAATACACTACTAGAAACAGTGTCTTTGGGGACGAAAAATTACCGACGACCCGCGTTTCGTTGGTAAGTTTGTAAACTTACCGACGAGTTTCTTTTACCGACAACAAAAACGGCGTCGGAAACTGGCGACGACAAGAATTCGTCGATAATGGTCTGCATTTTGTCGGTAATATATTTTTTTTAAAATTTTTATTTGGCCTCCAAATTGTCGTCGCTATATTGTCCATATTACCGACAACGCTTTTGAATTTAACGACGAAATACGGGTCGTCGGTAACTGAAAAAACCTATTTAATGAAGACAACAAGTTTTTTAACGAGCTTCGCGTGGCTCAAGGACTTGACCATATACCGGATCCCGCCACCACATCAACCGGGCCCACAGCTTCTTCGAGTCAGCCGAGTCAGCAACCGAGCATGGTGGACACGCTCCTCGAAGCGTTGAACGGCATGAGACTCGCCCAAGGTCTTCCCCCGATCACCGCCCTCGAGCCCCCATCCACTAGTCAGGAGAGAGGAGATGAAGAGAGAGAAGATGAAGACGATTTGGATGATCCTTGATTATGTTTGTTTTTTTGTGTTGGTGTGTAATTTGACTTTACATTGGTTTTTTATTACTTTTATTATCTGATGTGGATTAGTTTGACTTTTAGTTTGACTCGATTTTAATTTTTAATTACGGTATTTTCTATAAATTTTTGGATTATTATTTATTTATGAATTTTGTTTTCATTATATTTATATAAAAAAATTGAATCAAAACAAAAAAAATTTAAAAAATATACAAAAATACAATTAAAAATTATATTAAAAAAAGTTAGCGACGAACGAACTCGTCGCTATTATATATATATATACACACAATAAATAAATTAATCATTTATGCTGGATAAAAAAAAGAAAGAAAAGTTATATACTTACCGACGAAAAGAACGTCGCTAAGTTTCGACGGTAAAATAATAAAAAAAGAAAAATCAATAATCTACGAATAAAAAAAATTAAAATTAATTACTTAATTACCGACTATATTTGTCGTCGCTAAAGTATAAACATAGTGACGACACTTGTTGTCGTTAAACTTCTGAGCAATTAGGGACGAAAGCAACACTTTTTGTCGGTAAGTGGTCTTTTACCGACGGATTTCTAGGGACGAAAGATTACCGACGAAATGTCGTCGGTAATCAATAATACCGACGAATTAAGAGGTTTTACCGACGAATTTTTTCGTCGGTAAACAGGCAGAATGTTGTAGTGATAAGCCTGACTAAGTCTTTTTATATTTGGTCAATTAATTTTTCTAGACGACATTATAGAATGGATTTCGATTCAATATCCTCCTTGTCATTTAGTAACTTTTACATGATCATTTGCACATATTATTCGATCATGATCAATTTATTTTTTGATTTCATATATTCATGTAGTAATATAATTGAATGAGATTCTTTTATCTCAATTTCTCAATATTGAGAAAAAATTCAGGTACATGTACTATTTTTAGAGTACTATTATTTAGTTATATTATCTACATTGTTTCGTGATAATTTTAGAAGTGTCAACTTGCTCATACTGCTCAAATTTATGATATTTTTGAACTGGCAGGTCGACCACGCTTTACGCGTTCTAATGTATATTTTTGTTTTCAAAGGATATTAATTTGAGTAGGATCTTTTCAAGCTGAATACGTGACTTAGTCACTTATGAATGCATCTTATTTTTACACTGAGCTCATAACTTATTTCCGAGGCTGAGGATGCATCTTATAAAATATTTTTCAGCTCCCTCTCTTATCATGAGTATCTTGCATAGTATTTCAGTATACATATTTTTCATGTGGGAATCCCAATATACATATCTATCATTGTAGACTGAAAATAGATTCTCATATTTGTGCGTGATCTCATCTTTGTGCATAATGATGAAATATTTATTTTTTATGTCGCACAAGTAACAGTAGATGGATATTTTTTGTCTTTGACCAATGAGAGTATTCATGATTGCGAGTTGGACGTTTTTCGATATGACCATATATATGTATAAAATTGTATGTCGATAAGTCACACTAGGCGAATTCACAACCAACTGTCTAGCGATTTTCTATTGTAAGAAACTATATATTCTACTAGATCATATATTTCTCCCCCTGAATTTGACTATTAACTTTAAATAGTACAAACAAAAAGGAGATAGCCTAGTAAATATTTATTTTAGGATTTAAACCATATTGGATATATAAAAATGACATTCACCATACAATATCTATGTCAAATAAATTTGTCAAATAATTTTGTCAAATAATTTTGTCCAATAATTTTGTACAATTATGACATGATAACAGATTGGTCTAAGACACCATATTCAAGAAACCTTATTTGCAAGAGGATGGTAGTTCAAATCTCACTTCTAACATTTGATTATCTTGTTAGTAAAATATTAATCTTGATCTTATAAGCATTCATTTGAGAATTTATTTCAACCTTTGTTTTTATGATTTAATAATCATGATAAATGAATATCTAACATTTCATAGATATTTTTGCAATTTCAAGTCACCATTTTTTTTTCATGATAACGTGTTTTTTTCAGAAATACGTAATTATTTATCCAACCCCTATGATTTTCAAAGTCAGTGACTAATATAATGTATAATTTGTCATTAATTCATGATAATTATATAAATCATGGGATTAGACTTTAAGCCTTGTTGGATATAATATTGAAGAAATGTTATTTTTTTCTTATGCAATCGTTCTTAGATGCGTTACTTTCTTCTCAAATGATTTTTTTCACTATCATTTGTGACATTCATTTGGATTCAAGGTCATGTCAAACGAATATTTTAACATTCAATGTTTCATAGAAATGATAATAGAATGTTTTTTTTCATGTCATCAAGATTTATTTGAGAATTCAAGAGAATTCATCTCAATACTTATTTGCATGATTCAATAAATCATTTTTTTCTATAAAATAATGAGACTTTAAGTTTATAATTAACGATATTATGATAAATGAATTTCATAATCTTTCACGGATGCTTTCACAATTTCAGTCCACAATTTTTTTTATTGTGGTGTATTTGGATTACATATCCATTTTTTCCTATAAGCCTTATTTTCTCACTTGATTTCAGATTCAAGATATATGACAATAATATTGCTCAATATATGAATGAAAATTATTTGGTTAGACTCATCTTCATGAATCATACTTTTGTAACAAGTAGGCTTAAATAATTTTTTTTTATAAACAACTCGTAAGTTGTAATTTATTTCATAAACAAGACGAGTTTCATATTGCTTTTAAGCAATCTTAATTTATAAATTGAAGCAAACATTAAGTTTCTTATTCTCGCCATTTTTTTAAATGATTGTAATTGCTTTTCTTGAATTAAACTTGTACAATATCAAGTTGAATCTTCTCTTTTAAAATTGTAGATTCGAAAAGGTAAATAGTTGTTGATGAATCTTTACTCTTTTGGAATATATTTTGTAAATAAAGCTGAAGTAATCAATTATATTATAATATAGCATAAACATTTAAAAAATCGATTTTACCTCAAGAATTACTTACCTTTATATAACAATAAAATAAAAATTACAAAGAGTCTCAAATCGTATTAGCTCGGTTGGTAAAGTCGTGCTGATAACATGTTGTAAAATAAGAAGAAATAGTATAAAGATAATGAAGGAGCTTTATTAATCTTATGGAACCAAAAAGTGTGGTAGGAACAATGATTAACTAGTCTTTATATAGGGAATACAAGACCGTCGGACTAGCCTACTAACTACACCATATATTATGATGTCGCCTAGGGTGTGATAAAATAATAGAAAAAAAGATAGATAAACGATGCACGAATCACCGTAGACTTAACAAGGTGGTGCAAGTATTACAGGACGTATGCAAATTTTAATGATAAGAAGATTCGATCCTCAGGGACTTAAATGTGTTAACAGATGGGTGAATAAATCAAAGTAGCAATTAATAAATAAAAGATAGAAAAAAAATATGATTGATTGAGAATTGAGATTAACAACTAAATAAATTAAAAGACAAGTAATTAAATATGAGAGAATATAGCTTAGATATTGCTAGTATGCACTAATCCTTCTAGTCTTTCTATCAGTTCAGTTTATAAGGGAGATAATAGCTCTTAGATAAGTAGTCAGGATTCTAAATTCCCCCTATCCCCACAGAGCGAACTAGGGTGGCGACCTCACAATCACGAGGGGTCTCAAATCATCACAAATAGGGAGACATCAATATAGGATTAAATATGAGAGTTACAAAGAATAAACTAGAGAAGTTACAAAGCCTCTCCACTACTCTAGAATAATACACACTAATATAATATTTCATAACAATGTATATAAAACATCTACAATATTTTAGCAACTCGATTTTATATTTTTAGTAACTATCCATTAGTGAAATTTCGTAGCATAAATTATTAGTCAATTAATTTTCTTTTGTATATATTTTATTTCATTATAAATGTAAGCATATTAGGACAATTTTGAGATTTAATATATAATTAATAAATGATATAAATTCAAATAAGACATAAATTCTACGTAGATTATAGAAGAATATTTAATATATCAAATATTTTTAATTAGTAAAAATATTAAATATCAATCATCAATATATAGTATTTACAAAATAAATAAAATATAATTTAACGTTGATTTTTAATTTTCTATTAATAAGTCAAATCATATAACTTTAGATTTATTTTTTTAAATCTCATCTATATAGTTTTTTCAATCCTGTAACAAATAATATTATCGGTTACTTTTATTATCAAAACCTTAACAAATGCCACCACATATATCGATCTCTTTTGCTGTCCAAACAGCACATTATCATCCTTCACATTTATTTCACACACAATAATATAGAAATATATTACTCAGCCTATATATTCTACCCACTCCTCTTGTTCAATTCTCACCTAATCATTTTTTCACTATAACCTTAATCCTCTCTTCTCTTTATGTAATATATATATCCTCTGTCAAGTAATATATTCAATATTCAATTTATAGATTGGTGGTCATTACATTTCAATACAAGATTCATATAAATAAGACTCGCAAAAGGTTAGATTATTGAGATTTTTTAATTATTCAACCACTTTTTAGTTCCTCTATCTTGATAGTTTTGATAATGCATTTTTTGTATCATCCATTATATGACAATTTCTCTTATATCTATAATATTATTATGTTGTTTTTTTGGTTTGCATTTGTTTAGTTACGGTTAGTTCGCATCAATATTTGATTTGATCAATGGAGAAGATTATATAACATTAAAGTAGAGAGTGCATATAACAAATAAGTAAATGTTTATTGTAAACATATACTCAAATTAATGATTATAAATTATACAAACTTGAAGTAGGAATAGAATCTTAAAAATTTATTTATTCATTAAAGATATTTAGAATTTGGTCTTTATTACTTATTAAAAGCCAATATGAATTCTTTATTAAAAAATTAATATGCTTTCACTTAATAAATACGTATTTACTTTTCAATTAATAATTTAATAAATTTATTTATTCAAGGAATTCAATTAAAGATATTTAGAAATTGGTCTTTATTACGTATTAAAAGCTAATATGAATTATTTATTAAAAATTTAATATGCTTTCACTTAATAAATACGTATTAACTTTTCACTTAAAAATTTAAAAATTTATTAATATTTTTAATTATTTTTTATTTTTAATTAATTTTTTTAATTCGAACTAATTTATTGAATCAAAACAGGGAATATTACAAATGTAGCACATTAGAAAAGTGCTTAGCCCACATGTGGAGATAAATAAAGACGGCCCGACAACATCAATTGTGACGTATATAGTTGCGCACAATCACTCTATGCCAACCTGCCATAACTCCCTGTAATTCCTCTCAATAATCTGATAATACCCCGTATGATAAAAATGATGTCCAACTCACTCCCTAATTGATGGAGAATATCATTCTTATGCTGGAAAATATCAAAGGTGAGGAGGAGGAAATTGTGGATACGTTTGAAAATGAGGCAATTGATGATGTTGATGAAGATATATTTGAAGGATTGGATGATAAATTGGTAGGACCTAGCCAAGTCAGCGACAGGTGTTTGGCAGATTACTTCCCGGAACCAAATGTGTTGTTATGGAATTCAGTCTGTAGTGTTGCCCTCCGCTGAGTGTGATGTGATTTTCTTAGTTAATTAGTTTTCATTATTTTACTATTTTAATTGGCGCAAATATACTATTAATTTTTACTTTTGATTTGTGTATACAGTAAAAACTATATATATTAATACAAATGAGACCATCAAAATTTATTAATTAAAAGAGTTATTGATTAATCAATAAATTAATAATTATTAATTTATATATATATATATATTAATATTTTATTAATTTATAATGAAATAACTAATTTACAAATACCATTCAAACTTTCACTTAATTATTATACAATGCATATACAAACATGTATCAAATGAATGGTCTAATTTGAAAAAACTCTTCAATCTCTCGCTTTAAATGTTTATAGAGTTTTTTGGATATAAATGGCCCCAATTTAAAGTGAGAGATACATTGAAGATAATAATTCACTTTATGGTGCTTGTATATGCATTGTCTTGAGAATAAAAATTATCCTTCATTTATTCTTAACATAATTTATATTTATTGAAGATAATAATTCTTGACCGTATCACATTAAAATACATGGGATATGGTCATAAAGTGATACGGTCACTTTAATGAATTGTTAAAGTGAGAGATACATTAAAGATAATAACCTTTGACCGTATTATTTTATCGACATTAATAAATATAAATTTAAAAAAACAAAAGACAATTAAGTCATTTTTCAAAAAACCTTCTAAAATATTCCATATAATATGTAGTATATAAGGAATTATTAATTTATATTTAAATTGGTGGTCTACAAGAATCATAAAAAATGTATTATCTTATAATTTTAGCGAATTATTACTTTATCACCCTATCCCTGAGTCGGGACTGGCAAAAAATATTATCTTAGAGAGTTTATTAAATAATTGAGTATTAATTTATCTAGTTTTTACTGTAGTTAGAAGTTGTGGTACATAGTTTTGTGGATTTTTTTGTATTTATCATAGTGGAGGTGTTTACTTTAGTAGTATTCTACATTTGTGTGTACTAATAAAAGTAGTTTTCCAAACTAAAATGTGCAATTGTGATACTTGTTTTCAATCGAAATTACAGTTAAGGAAATGAAATTTTAGCTTTAACAATATCTTTAATTTTGTTTACCTATACTATATTTTACATACTTGAGAATATATTAATTATACAGAGGTTTGAAGTAGACATTGAGATGCACGTGGTAGTTAAAAATTATCTAGTTATAATAATATGTTTGTTTCTCGAGCGTAAATAATACAAAACGTTTCTAATTACAATATTCATTTGTGTTTTTGTAGGTGCTATCATGTGTATGCTAAGAGATGTTGAACGATTTTTTAGGGTTTTCACAACAATAACCCATTACATAAAATAATTAACAAATGGATATGGTGGTGCATTGGTATTTTGAAGGCGAAGGAGGTGATGGAGATGATGATCAGAAGTGGAGGTGTAAAGAAAGGAGAAATAATTGGAGATGCAAAGAGAAAGCTATAAATGGTTGCCTTTTGTGTGAGAAGCATACTTTAGCTAGAAATCTCTATTACAAAATGTCTAAGAAGAGGAAGCTGGAAACTTAGAAGATCAAACTTCACACTTAGCTATCTTGGTGGCTTCTGGTGGTGGAATAACTACAATTATAGAGTCTATGAGTAATCAATCAAGATTCCCCACTTCTATCGCCTTCGGTGGTGTAATTGCCGGCTAAAATCAAGCATCATCTATCATTTTCTCTTATGAAGATTCTAGTAACGGTTGGGAGAACATAATTACAGGAGAGAAGCAGATGTATGGTGAAAAGGTAAATACTTAGAACAAAATAAAGAACGGTAGATTAAGTAATAGAGAAGAAGTTAGAAATGTGAATGTAATTGTAAAGCAAAGGTATATATTATAGTAAATCTATACCTTGTTTGCAGGTGATTTATCTTTTATTTATGTAGATGCAAAACATTTGAGTGAAAGTGATGTCAATTCCTTTCAATAACCTAAACAAATTGTAATGAATAATCTTTTTAGTCAAATGTAAATAGCATTAACATAAATCATTGTTGGTTACAAAATATTAACAAATTTTGTGTATTTCAAAGTCACCCTTAAGTAGATTAACTGATTAGCAAGGTGGATTATCTATCCGAAGGCCAAGAAAATTGTCAATTACCATTTGTTTGGCCACCCAATCATCTACTCAGTTTCTAGTTAATCTCACATTTAAGAACTTGATCTTGTACTTAGTTTTACAAATTAAAATACACTTAACCAAAACACTGGTACAACTATATAATCTAACAACTATATAATTTGCTTGGTTAATAACAGTAAGGTTATCATTCTCGAGTTCCATAGATCCAGGAGGAAGTCTTGAAGCCATCTCACATCATAAAATGATTACTCTTTATTCTGCTTCAACCACTGAGTTTGTTTGTACCTTCATAGCAAAACCATCTAGAATTGTACCTATTGAATCCCTCAAAACACAAGAAACAACAACTAAATTAGTTTTTATTTCATAAGCAGCATCACAATTAAGTTTATAGTTTCCTTTAATAGGGGGATTCCAACTAGTATAATCCCCACCCTTTGCAATACTTGTACCATAATAAAGAGAAATATTATTGATTTTAGTATCACAAAACCTTGAAGATAGGACATTTGAGCCATTACTATTAAAATTTGTATTTCTAATATAAGTTATTCACCTCAGTAGTAGCTTATTTGCTGCACAATACTCATCATATCTCATAATTGATCTTTGAACAATAATTAAAGGGTCAAGACTATATCATTTATATATAAACTCATTCCTTCCTTTCCAGATATGCCAAGCCACAAGAAAAGAAAGATTACCCATATTGGAAGATAAGTCACCATTTTCATATGCACACACTCTTATGAAATGAATCTATTTTTTCCAATTAAATGAAGGTTCAGATAAAGAGTTAAAGAACAATGAATTAACCAACCATACAAGAACAACGAAACCGAGAAGATGCTCAATGGTTTTGATTTTCAGCTCCACATAGATTGAATTCATGATTATCAATTGATTTAATTTTACATCTATTCACATTGGTAACTAATCCATTATTACAATATATCCAAATATATTTGTTTACCTTTGGCATAACTTTTAACTGCCAAATAAATTTTCAATCATTTGTATCCATTTGAAATGAGGAAACTCAAATTTTGGTGTTCCTTAACATCTCTTGCCTTTGTTGAGGCCTATATAGCTTGTTATAACATTCATCCCTTGAGATCCCTTGATATAGACTTAGTCCAATAAGGGGTATCATTTCAGTGATAAATTGGAATGTACAATTGGCTAATGGTTGCTGCAACTTCAGGTGTAAATAAGCAATTTAACAAATCCATATTCCATTTGATAGTATTAGAGTTTAAGAGCTCAAAAACAAACTCAATAGTATAGTCAGCTGGCTTAGATATTATAATATTAATAGGGAGACAAGAAATTTCCCAAATATGTAAGGTTTTTCCATCCCCAATGTTCCATTTCAACTTATCTTTTAAAACAATCTATCCCTGTTTCAATGCTCTTCCAACTCAAGGAGCAATTGATACTCAAAGAAGAATTTAAAAAACTAGTGTTAAGAAAATATTTTCCTTTAAGCACTTTAAATAAAAGTGGGTTTGAGTTGTTAAAAATTTTCCAAGCATTTGATGCTAATTTTGTGTAGTAAAATCATTAAAACCCAGACCACCATATTCCTTAGTATTCATGAGAGTTTTCCATTTAACCCAGTGGCATCTCTTTCTCCGTGATTGTTCCAATAAAAAATTAAAACTAGAGAATTTAGAGGACTAGTGAATTTTTTTGGTATTAGTAAAATTGACATATAATTAGGAATTACTCCTATAATAGCTTTTATCGAGATATCTTTTCTACTTTTAGAAAAAAAATTTGTATCCTATCCATCCATCCCCATTTTAAAGACTTAAATTTAGATTTGCCCCAATCTGAAGGAATACCAAGATCCTCTAACTTCCTCATTCTGAGTTGATTTGAGATCTTATTTCTAATCTCAATAGGAGTTTGTTTGCTAAACAACACACTACTCTTATTAAGATTAATATTCTACCTTTTATACATTCCATATTTATTAAAGATATTAAGGATATATCAATATTGTAATCATCAGCTTCCAAGACAAAAATGTTGTCATTTGCAAACAAAATATGTGTAAGACTGGGGGTTGCCTTGGCTATCCTCAATCCTGTTAGGTTACATGTATGAACATAATATTTAATAAGTGAGGATAAGGCTTAGGTAACAAGACAAAAAAGAATAGGACAATTGGTGTCTCCTAGTGTGTTCTAAATACACCCACCTAAAAAAGCAAGACACGTACCGCAAGTGTACGGGTCGTCTAAGTAATATCCGGTAAACGGGATTTTGATCTCAGGGACGGATTATGTAAGACTAAGGTGTTATGCAATAAATGAAAATAGTTTCTTGGATGAAAATTAAAAGTAAAAGAGATAAATTTTTGTTTGGTTTTTTTGTTTAAGAACTAAAGTGCAAATAAAGTAAAGATTAAACTAAATTAGAACTCATGCAAGAAAATAAACTATGAAGAGACGCAAGGATGAGAGAATAGTACTTGAGTTACGCTAGGTTTCACCGAAATAAACTTAATTAATTGTTCATCTAAGGGACAAATCAATAACTAGTAATAGTTGGGAGTCTAGATTCTCCTAACCCCCGTCAGGGTGGACTTAGGAGCTACTCTCAGATGTTACAAACCCTGCCAGGGCGATCATAATCCACCTTCGAATGTCAGGTTCTCTACCCAATTTGCTATAATATTAACTAAGTCCGTCAGGATCAATAATTTCTATCTTACGTTTATTACCTATGTCAGTAATGAAACCCCCCGTCAAGATGATAACTTCCCCACCAAAGTGAATAGCCTAATTACTCAAACCTATCTCTGATTTGCTAATTCATTGATAGTGAAATTAACTTACGATAATAAACAATACTGAATTACTCAATTTGAATTATATTATAAAAATCCCAAATCAGAAAACATCAATTAAATAATTTAAGGTTCAACCCATATAGTGATTCTCAAGCACTTAAGAAGTTTAGCTCATAGCGGAAAATAAAAATAATAGAATAAGATTAAAAGACATAATGTTTAACAGAAAGAAAATAAATAAAACCCAATGAAGAGGTTGGGTTTGGCTTCGAATTGGAGAAGATGACTGCTCCATATCTTAGCTTCTTCCTTCCTGCTTGCTCTGACTTGAATCCTTAAGCCTCTTGGATAATTATATGAAGTGTGTGTAAAAGAGGAGGCTAAGGGGTGTATTTATAGGTGTTAGAAATCCCTAGGTCGAATTTACTTGGAGTGGAAGACAAGTTAAGAACTCTTTAATTCGTAACCCTAAAATCTAGGAAAGGTAATATTCTGCTGCTGATTTGTTTTGGTCATATCTCTCTCAATACTTATCCGTTTGATGCGTTCCAATAGTCAAAACCTCTTTTCTCGGAAAGATCTTTCCATTGGTCTAGACTATTCTCCTAAATTCCTAGCCAATCTTAAGTTATAGACTCGTCTTTGAAACGTGGCTGGAATTTCAGATTTATATGGCAGCTTTATCTTTTCTTTCTTTGCATATATCCTTCCTTAATCTTCTTATTTCCATGTAAATCTCTTTCCTTTACTTCTTTGACTTGACTTGGTCTCTAATTAATTACCATATATCTTTTAGAGCTTCATATTAAATAAATAATTAAACTGCATATGCTTTAAAAATAATAATTCAATAATCCATGAATAGAAATAGGAAAGTGCACTCTAAAATTAGAAACTCGACTCAAATACTTTCTAACACACTAAAAATAAGCTAAGACTCTAATTATCACTTCTCTTCCTTGTATTGAAATTTAAGGAGATACTAACTTTGCACTAAAAATAATCAAATTACCGCACAAAAGTTCTCAAAATGCAAATAGTCTAATTCCAAGGGGAGAAAGTGCAATATGACGAAATAAGCATAAAAGTCTAGCTAATAAGTCAATAATTCACCTAAAATGATGTCTCCAGAGGGCTAATATTTAGAACAGATGGGGAGACATCAACAATGTATCTCCCTGTCTCAACCCTTTTTGTGGTACATCAATATCATGAAATTCTCCAATTATTTGAACTTTATAGGTAACAACGGTAATACAGTTTTCAATCCAATTTACCCAATTTGAGAGGAACCCCATTTTTCTCAAAAAATCAAGAAGAATATTCCATTCAATATTCTCATAAGCTTTACTAATATTAGCTTTAACAACTATATTATATATTTTTGTTGTTCTTTTATTCTTAAGAAAATGAATAGACTCCTGGGCTATGATAATATTCTCAAATATAGATCTTCCTGGCATAAAGGCGGTCTGTTTTTTAGAATTAATGTCAATAAACTAAGGTTGAAGATAATTAGTAAAAATTTAGAAATAATCTTTGGTGTCGCCTAAGGTGTGATAAAAATATGATAAATAAAGTGACTAAAAGATGCACTAACACCATAGACTAAACACGATACTCAATGCAAGTACCACATGTCGTACACAAGTCTTAATGATAAATAAATATTCGTTCTCAGGGACATAGTGTGTTATACGAATGGATTCAAAAGAAAAGAGTAGTAATTAATAGCTAATAAATAAAAAGACAATAAAAATAAATATGATTGATTGAGAGAATAATGATTAATGAAAACTAAATACAATCAAATAAAAAGATGTAAGAATAGATGAGAGAATATAGCTCAGGTTTTGCTAGTATGCACTAATCCTTCTATTTCTTCAACAAGTTAATAAGGGTGATTAAAGCTCTTAGATAAGTAGCCAGGATTCAAAATTCCTCCTAACCCCCTTCCGGGTGAACTTAGGTGGCGACCTAACAATTACTAGGGACTTAACTAAGGTGGTCCTACGCCATTAGGTGCTTAGATGAGACGGTCCTGCAAATAATGATCAGTCATTAATAACAAACTTTAATGACTATTTAGTTAGGCAAGCCCTTCCAGATCACTATCGCACACTTGACGATTATGTGATGGTTCAGTAATTAGACACCCCTTCTAGGTGACCATCTAACTACTATTAGCACAACCCTAATTTGATCAGGATTAAGACAGACAATAAATCAAAGCACATAAATGAAATATATATGGTTAAGAAGCTAGAATCAATTTAAAATATTTTTCCCAAACAAAATTAGATAGAAAAAAATAGAATTCAAAGATTATACATATGCAAAACCCAATCTATGGGAAAATTAGTTCATACTAGAAATAATAAAACTAAAATAAAGATACATACTGTCAACTTGCTTCTCTTGAATGACTAAGGATTGAAATAAGGTTTAGACTGAGCAAGGACTAAACAAGGACATGTTTACAATGAGTAAAGGGTATATTTATAGGTGTTAAGGAAGCCCTATGTCGAAATGTTGGAGTAAGAGGCAAGTAATTGAACTCTTTTCCGAATCAAAATTGTTTCCTAAAATATAGGAGATATGATAAACAACTGATGTCTTGTTCTAGTCGTAACTTCTTCATTATTGGTCCGATTTTCGTATACTTTATATTGAAACGATCGGGTCAAAAAGATATACAATTTTCCTTTAGATTGCTCCTCCAATATCTTAGAATATTTTGAGTTATCTTCACTTTAGTGGACGTGACTGCAGAATATTAGATAAGTTTGGCAACTTTTCCTTTCCTATTCTATCTCTACATCCTTTTATCTCCAATTTCCATCCACATCTTCTTTCCTTATCTCTTTATAATTTATTTGGCATCTAATAAATTTTCATATATCTTTAAAACTTCACACTAAATAAATAAATTAAACCCAATATGCTCTAAAAAAATCATTAAATCAAGCCAAGAAATAGGAATTTATCAAAATATGATTAAAAATATAATATTAATTAACCAAATACACCTACAATGATGTCTCCAACTTAGAGTATTATATCACAACTATGGAGACATCAATATTATACACAAAATTCGCACAACGTATTTGTCTAAATGCACTAATCATATAAGGGTTAGTGTATTTAGGTATAAGGGCAATTATTGTGTTATTGATATCATAAAGATTAGAATTATTCATAATAAAATCGGAAACAGGTCTAATAAGATCAATATTTATGAGATCCCAATATTTTTTTATAAACCATCAAAACCATCAACGAGGGGCTTTATCACACCATAAGGACCAAATATTAATTTTAAGTGCTTTCTCATCAACATGTTTAACAAAATTTAAATTCATCTCAGGAGATACAATATTATTGACACTATTCAAGATAGGAGAATCGTATCTAGGACCAATATTTTTACATACCTTATTATCATAAGAGGTGATCTCATGAACAATATCACCTTCCGAATTAATACAATCTCCACTATCAAATTTGAGTCTACAAAATTTATTTCTAGTCCTCTTTTCTTTAGTAATGGCATGTAAATACTTAGAGTTTTTATCCCCTAACTTGAGACAAAAAGGTTCTAGACCTCATTTCCCAATAAAGTTTCTCTTTTTTCCAATAATTTTTCAGCACAATATCCAAAATTTTTAAGAATATTTTATTACAATCAGAGTAAGGGGAATTATTCAATTTTTCCATCTCAAGAAGAGTTTTTTAATAAGAATTCTGTTATTCAAAACTCTTTTATTCGCCCATAAAGAAACACTTTTGTCAACTCTTTTCAACTTATGCTCAAGTCTTTGATATTCCTCTCCCCTGAACAAGAAAAAGGGATTTCCAAGTTTCAACAATAATAGAATTACAAGATTCCTAATGTACCATCCTTTTTCAAGGACAAATCTCTTCTTTTTCTTGGTAAGAGTGTAATACTTAATTAATACTGAATTAAATAACAAGAGGCTTACTGAGGAATACCTCTTGAAGAGCAGCAAAATTGAATCGATCAGAAATCTAATTATCTTGCGGCCGTGGATCTGCTTACTAGAAGAGAGACCTCTATTTCCACAACCTAAGAGTCTTATGATTTTTGATAAGTGTATATTTTTGAATTATAGAGAGAATAAGAATAGTAAAATAGAGGTGTTCATATAAAAAATGAAATCAGTTACTTCCTTCTGACCAAACCCTATTTTATATAAAGTAGTGGGTAGTTATCTTAACTTCTACAGTTATTAATTTTAAAATTCAAAATTAATAACCTTTTACTTTATAACTTACTTTTGGAGAATTAATAAAATAATAAATAATTATACATAATTATTTATTTATTTTTTATTTTTCTTACATTCTATCACTCACCCATAATTAAGTTATATCAACTTGTGGTACCAACATCCCACTATCTTCTCATATACACACTTGCACCAAAGTATCATCATACTTTGCAAATAGGTCGTGCGACCGGCAAGCATACAAGCATGTGTTACTAATAACCTGTTTGGGTACATAGTTGCTCAAATAATTCTCATTCGTTACGTATCCTGCAGTTTCCAGACTAATAATTTATTGTATCATATTTTAGTAACTCTGACCCCTTTAAATTTATATCACATCGTTTATGTGATCAAAATAGTTCACTGACATAACTTCATGTGTCTCACTATCATGTTATAGCCCAAATTGACTAACATGATCGGTATACCTGCAAGCACACACTTTGATACATTTCCTTTTACAGTTAGATCCTTTTACGTTGATTAGGTTGCTTTCCCAAACATACCCCATTAGACCGAATCATTCATGATCATTGGTAATATGTATAAAGTAGCATACACCTAATAAAAATATCATGATATAGTCAAAAGTAATAAGAGAAAAATTAAAGGCATCACATAATGAAGTGACAGGGATCGACTCTTCACTTCTTTCTAGTCGAAAGCACACGTGGTATGACACATGTGTTATGTATTATTCATATAGCTCCAATTGTATGTCACAATTTTAGAATTACCATACAAATATATAATTAGACAAGTCTCGTTGTCTAAGATGAGTTCTTCGATCGATCAACCCTTCTATGAAATCAATCAAGCAACTCATATCTGGCTATTATGCACTAAATAGACAGTGCGATTCTACTTCGATCATAAAAGCCTAAACTTAAAATATATCATCCATGTTTATGATCTCATCTTAATACTTAGTTAAGGCGGCTATTTTAACTCAAGTTCTCTCAAGGGTTCTTCACTACTATGAGTTAGTTTATCTTTGAGCACTTCTTGTGACATAGGAGTTTGCCCGTGTGATAGGGCCAATCTCAGTCTATAGGACATACATACTTTCAAAAAAACAGACATTATAATATATATCAAAAATCATATTATTAAAAAAATAGTTAAATAAGCATACTAATGAAAATATATACATGAATGCACATAAACTTGCAATATTCATACATTATATCTTGCTTAGTCATATAGATCTACATATCCATAAATATATCCCTTGTGATATCCTTTGTGAATGGATCAGCAAGCATATTGCGTGTTGTACGTATTGCAAACCAACATCCTTTTGTGCAATAATACCTAACAAAGTTATACTTTATATCAATGTGTTTGGTCTTAGTATGATACATAGGAGCTTTTACACAAGCCTTTTCAGCTTGACTATCACAATTTGTAGTAACAGGACTCCTCCCACTATCGCTTGAGAGTCCTAAATGTTCAAAGAACCTTTTTAACCAAACATCTCTTTGAACCGCAGACGAGTATACTACAAACTAAACTTCCATTGTGGAAAAAATTATAAAGGTTTGTTTCTTGCTACTTCAAGAAATTGCACAGTTATTTAACAAGAATACATGACCTGAGGTAGATATACGCACATATATATCACTAGCCCAAACGGCATAATATATCCTTCTAGGTGTAATCTATTTCCTCGAAAGCATAAGACATGATCCATAATGCCTTTTAGATATCTCAATATCCTTTTCACAACTTTCAAATTTTCTTGTCCCAGGTTCGATTGAAAATTGACTAAGTAAACCTACCACATAACATGTATCTGGCCTATTTCATATCTATATAATAAAGCAGAATGAAACCTAACTCTCCCTATTTATCCTCAAACTTCCCCATTCCTCTCATAATTCCCCCATTCGTCTCATAATTCCCCCGTTCTTCTCATAATTCCCCCATTCTTCTCATTCTTCTCATTTATTATATTTATTATATACACATACGCATGAAAATATTAAATAATATAAAATCCATTTAACCTTCATATAAATAAAATTATAAGAATTCAAATTAACTTTCATATATATAAAATTTATTCCTTTTTATTAAAATTTACAAAGTACTAAAAAATTTAAGAATATTTTTAAAATTTATTATAAAAAAAGTTCAACTAGATATAATATAAAATTTAAAAAAAAATCAATTTACATTACAATATTTAAATAATTTTTTATTTCTTTTATTTTTTTGTCAAAACATGTATAATTTTGAAAGATATTATTTCAACTTTATAAAAATAAATTTTTCAAGAAAAGAAATATATTGATTCATCCAATAAAAATTATAGAATATTAGAAAGTCAAGATGGAATTCATAGGATAATATATATATATATATATATATATATATATATATATATATATATATGTCTATCATATAAAAATTTAAAATTAACAAACACTTAAAAATAATTAATAATTAAAATAATTTGATAATTGACTATTAACATTCATTATTCATTATATCTCTATATCTATATAATAAAGTACTTTTTTAAACGGTTTGGACCCTCTACAAAAAAGACGAGCATGATCGTCTTTGGTCGCTTTATTAATTTCTACACATTAATTGCATTAAGTTTTTTTCTAAAAGTTTCGTATTTGATCCACGGTGACCGCAAACCTTTAACCTTAACCCGAATTCTTAACCATAACCTAAACCTTAACTTTAACCTTAACCTCAAAGTCAACCTCAACCTCAACCTTTGAATTAAACTTAACATCAACCTCTAACTTAAATTTAACCTTAAATTTAACCTTAACCTCAAACTCAACCTCAACCTCAACCTTGAATTAAACTTAACATCAACCTCTAACTTAAATTTAACCTTAACACTAACATTAAACTTGACCTTAACCTTCTCCTTAACCTTAGTCCTGGCCCTAGCCCTCGACCTAGCCTTAGCCTTAGCGTTAGCCTTAGTCGTAGTCTTAGCCTTAGCCTTGGCCTTACCCTTAGCCTTAGCCTTAGCCTTAGTCTTAGTCGTAGCCTTAGACTTAGTCTTAATCGTAGCCTTAGCCTTATACTTAACCTTTAGCCTTAACCTTAGCCTTAGCCTTAGCCTTAGCCTTAGCCTTAGCCTTAGTATTAAACTTATTCCTAACCTTAGTCGTAGCCTTAGCCTTGACCATAACCATAAACTTAACCCTTAACCCCTTAACCCCTTAACCTCTTAACCTTAACCTCAACCTTAACGTCAACCTCAACTTTTTAACTAATAACCTTAACATTAACCTAACATTAACCTTAACCTTAACCTTAAACTTAAACTTAAAGTTAAAATTAAACTTAAACTTAAACATAAACTTCAACTTACACTTAAACTTAAACTTAAACTTAAACTTAAACTTAAACTTAAACTTAAACTTAAACTTAAACTTAAACTTAAACTTAAACTTAAACTTAAACTTAAGCTTAAACTTAAACTTAACCTTATTGTTAACGTTAACCTTACCCTCGCCCTTACCCTCATCCTTACCCTTAACCTTAACAATAATATTAACCTCAACTTTAACCTTAAACTTAACCATAACCTTAGATATTACACCTTAAACCTAAACCTTAAACTTTAAACCATAAACCTTAATCTTTATCTTTACCTTAACCTCAACCTTACTTTAAACTTAAAGCTTAAAAATTTACCTTAAAATTAACCTTAACCTTAAACCTTAAACCTTGAACCTCAAACCTTAACCTATACCTTAACCTTAAACCTTAAATTTAACTTTCACCTTCACCTTCATCTTTACTTTTTTAACCTTTATCTTAACCTTAAAGTTAAAACTTAACTTTAACCTTAATTATAAAATTAATCTTAACTTGAACCATGAACCTTAAAGCTTAAAGCTTAAATCTTAAACTTTAACCTTAACCTTAATACTTAAAAACCCCTTATTCTTCTCATAATTTCCATATTCTTCTCATAATTAATTAATATAAAATAAAAACATATATATACTTACCGTTTTACCTCATATTTTACTCAAGTAAGTAACAAATTTATTTCCTTTAATCTCACATTTTATAGTATTCAAAAAATAGTGTCGTTTTAATAATAAATATATCTAAATATAAACTCATATATGTAGCAAACATACGGATAAATTAAATTGAAAGATGATTACTCATGAAAGACACGTTTACACATTCTACTTTTAATAAAATATGTGTCATTCTATACTCAACGTAGCTATATATATTACATAATATCTATTACGTATAAATTAGAAAAAAATTATTGCTATAAAAAGACCAAGTTTTGCATTTTATATTTGAATCATAAAAAAAATTAATAATTATTTAATTTTCAAATTTACCTTAACCAAAATATGATATCTATATAAAATAGGATACACCTAACTTTTAAATTTTTATCAATATTAAAATATGACCAAATGAGCATCACAACTTAATTGCATATATTCTTATTTATTTGTATTACAAGATCGTTTATATTATATGAACTAATCAAATTTTTTTTTCAAAATTAATATTATATATCAGAATACTAACGTGTACCTTAAATTTATAATATAAAACCATTCCTTACAAAACTTCCCAAATTTCTCAACCTTAACCTTAACCTTAACCTTGATTAAAAACTTGATTTTAACCCTTAAGCAATAAACTTAAACCTTAACCTTAATATTAACCTTAGCTCTTACCTTAACCTCAACCTCAACCTCAACCTTAAACTTAACCTTAACCTTAACTTGAAATTTAACCATAGCCTTGATTAGCCTTCACTGTATCCTTAGTCGTAGCCTTAGCCTTAGCCAAAGCCTTAACCTTAACATTAACCTTAAAATTAAGCTAACCTTTACCTTAACTTTAACCTTAATTCTAACCTTACTCCTTAACTTAACCTCAACCCCTTAACTATTAACCTTAACCATATCCTTAACCTAACATTAAACTTAACCTTAACCTTAACTTAAATCTTAACCTTAATCTTAACCTTAACCTTGAACTTAACTTAACCTTAAACTTAACCTTAAACCTAACATTAAAACCTTAACCTTAACATTAATTTGTCTCAATTTTTATGTTTTGAAGTGTCTTAAGGCACGGGCTATACCTAGTCATAACATATATAAGACTATCTATGTCACTAGAATATGGCACTATATACAATTTATGTTTCTATTCTTGAGTACTAGGACACATTTCGAGAGTTAAGTTTATTCCCTTTGCTACAGGAGTGTTAATGGTATTGCATTTAGTCATACTAAAACGGTTTCGAGTATATTCATGATGTAAGGTTCTTGATATAAAGATAATAGTCTTCTAGACCTATTTCTGTGAATCTTCACCAAGAATATAATTTGCTTCTCCTATATCTTTCATATCAAATTAAGAAGCTAGTCACTCCTTATTAGCTTGAATAAACTCTTTATCATTACCAGCTAATATGATATCATCCACATATAGAGATAAAATTACAAAAATTGTATTGGGACGTTTAATATATACATAGTGGTCTTCACTTATCATCTCAAATCCATTTGGTGAAATGACTTCATGAAATCTCAAAATCCACTGTCTCGAGGTAAGCTTAAGACCATAGATTGATTTTAACAATCTACATACTTTATTCTCTTAATATTTTGCAATAGAACTCGAGGGTTGTTCCATGAAAATAACCTCTTCTAAATCTCCATTTAGAAATGTTGTTTTGACATCAATTTTGGTCTTACATTCCTTTTCTCCATTCATTCTTAGCAAGACGTGAAAGTGTTTAATTTACTATTCGAGGTTCTTCCTTGTCTTGTGGAGCTATCATAAAGACTTCTACTTCGATTTCAAATTGATGACGAGGAACTAAACCTCTAGCACTTCTCTTAGGTTGAGAATCTTGAGAAATAGGACGATTAGATGATGTAATGGTTTCAACTGTCTCAAATTAGAGGATTGTCATTCTTTACTTCTTGAGTATGTGTTACCTCGTCACATGTCACGTTTATTTGTATAGTATCCACTCGATTCTCATTATATGCACATAGAATAGAATTTATATCAACCTCAATTAAGAAACCAATGATTCTTCTCTTCGTCAATTAAGATAAGCTAACATATATTTTTTATTGGATTTATTCATAAATATAGTCTTTCTTACTCTTTATAATCTATTCTCTTAATTCAAAAATAGCATATAAGAAACCAATGATTTTCGATTTTGGAATATAGATTATAACTTCATAATAAGCAAATTTAGAAACCTGTTAGCACATGGTTAACGAATATTTGATGCAATAGGTAGTTATTACTAAATAGTTAGCAATGCTTTCAAACTATGTGTTTTTCCAACGAATATAAAAAAATATGATTTCAAACGACACAATAACATAATTTTTCATTTTTAGTTTGCTTAGCCAGTTTACTATTAATATTTCAACATCCAAAAACATTAATACTTACAAGGTATGGCATATCGAGCCATCCTAGATAAACAAAATAAGAAAACAACTTATGTCCTAAATAATATATCTCACTTTGACCCTACCAGTATTGTAAACGAATAATATTTATTTAACGCAATATCAATTTTGAGGTATACCAATCAACCTCGTTCCTTTTTCAAGAAAAAACGTTTTTCTTCTTTTTTGAGCTTTTCTCTCAACCAACCTACATAATTTCTGAAGTTTAAATCTATTTCCATGGTGATATCTTCATCAAACCTAAATATCATATCATATATTTTTTAATTACCTTTGATCCATAATTTGTACACCGTGGTTGCAAAAAAAACATTTTCTGGCCATTTTGGAATAGCACCAACACTGTATTCTCCCTTAGACGAACTTGTACTTGTCCCACATTGTCTTGAATTATAGTACCTGCAACTGAAAATTTAGTCTTAATTTTTAATTTATCATCTAAGTTGGCACAATAGATGAATTGGAAATTATAAGGCAACACATGGGTCGTTAGATGGATTGCACAACTTAAGGACAAGTTTATTTTTATTTTAAAGACATGAATCATCATCAAGATTTTTCTAAATGAAATTGTTCTCATCTACAACAATTACTTGATAGCATAATAATATAGCTACTGACTAAAGATCTCCCCATTCTTTTTATTGTTTAACATATATATGCTTTTACCTTAATGTAATCTTTATCTTTCAAGTATTTGGATAATGTTCAATGAACTGATATGCAACATCTTGAGAACTTTACTCAATCTCTATTAGAAATCTTGATATTGGTACTTTCCAAAAAAAAAATTCTTTTAAGTAAGTTTTCATTCAACCACTTAGATTAAACTAATTTTCTTGCGAAGCAACAGAACCGACATTATTTCAAATTGACTACAATATATTGAAAATATAAATTCCAAAGCCTCCTTTAATATGTGGTAAACATAAATTATCTCATGTTATTTTTTCACCCCATTATAGTTGATTATACCCTTCCACAAGAAAGCTCGTGTTCTACTTGTTACCATTTTAATCATACTTTGTGGAAGAGATAAAACTCCACACTAATTTGTTGGTAAAAATTAAAGCGCTATTGTAATAGTATTTAAAAAGGTGTGAAAATAAGCTTTACCTACTAATTACGAAAAGAAATAATAAAGACAGAAGTGTTAAAAAAATGAAAGTAAATGACGAACCTGATTAGTGAAGATGATAACTGAACTGTAGTGTCGTGGAGGAGCCACTGCCTTAAGAATGGATTCCGGGATAGCCGAGATGCTACACTGTATTTTCGAACGTTTCCCAAGGTTTAAAAACTACTACCTACTCTCGTTTGCATTCACAAACGAAGGTTTGGAATCTGTATATGTTTCACTCAAGAACAGAAGTGAAGAAGAAGAATATTTTTGCTGGTGGTTTATTTTGTAAAGTTGTGTGTAAAATGAAGAAGAACATCACTATTTATAGAAGAAAAACTAGCCAGTAGTATGTGGGTAAAAAGTGTTGGCCAGCGTGGTGGTATTAAAAGTAAAAATAAAACTAGTCTGTTTTTATATTCCCCGTGACAATATTTTGAAAATGTAAATTCCCAAAACTCCTTTATTATGTGGTAAACATATATTATCTCGTGATATTTTTTCACCCCATTATAGTTGATTATACCCTTACACAAGAAAACTCTTGTTCTACTAGTTACCATTTTAATCACCCTTTGTGGAAGAGATAAAACTCCACACTAATAATAAACTTCAAAACTACTTTTAATATATTTCATTAATTCTAGTCTATCACCGAAACAAAATAATTTGGAAGTCAAACTTTAAATTCTAAAAGTCAATTTATTGAGAACTGGGGAACAAACCTTGAAACTTAATCTTATTTTCAAAAACAATAATATATAAATGTGTATGTTATATTATTTTGAAATAAAATGGTAACAAAAAGGGAAAAGTATTCCATCCAGTATTGGATGAATCTACACCAATTATATTTAAACACATACCCATGTTGTAAACTTACAAAAGTAACTAATTTATCAATCTAATGACATGACATGTGTTTTGTTATAATAATCAACGGAAATTATGTAAATATTGGTTATGTTTTGATGAGGCGGACAGATACATTGCACATGGCACGAGATCAACCCTCCTTGATGTCTCTTATAAATAATATCTTTTGCTTCAACATTATTCAATCGTTCCTACACAAAATCCTAGCCTCTTCCTTTTCCTCTCTACACCTCCACCTCCTTCTATTTTTATTTATCACATAGTAATTCAATTACCCTATCTCTTTTTTCTTAGACCCAATGTATTTGCAATGATAACTTATCCGCTTCTTCTCTCTATAAATTTTCATCCTCCGCCAGATCTCCAATACAAGTGGTATTTTCAATTTGTTTGTATATCAGATCGTTGGCCATTACATTTCAACTAAAGTGAGTTTTTTTGTTTTTTTAGAAAAAATTAATTTATTGTTGTCATTTTCAATCGTTCTCATTGCTTTTTAATAATATGTTATGTTAGTGATGGTCAAAAATAAAAATTATTGGTCAACTGGAAAATTATACAGAAATCAATATCTTATTATTTTCAAATTCTTAATTGTGTAGTTTTTATTTGGAATGTTCTATTTTCAGTGCTTAGTTTTAGTAACCATAATAACTTTAAAGATTTGTGATTGTCCATGATAGTTGATAGATGAATAAATACGATGTCTACAGTAACCATTATGTGGTACATAGGTTGGGTTCATTTAAAAATAAAACTATGATTAATATTTCATATAAAAATGTTGCATTCATACTGATAGAAGTCTATAAAGAATAGTATAAGTATGATACATAATTATAACTATTTATTATACTAGAAATAGTGATATTAACATTTAAATAATTTTTAATATGAAATTTAAAAACTTATCTAATAATAGGGTACACCATTTCCATGTAAAATGTGTACATTCGTGTATAGTAAGCTATCAGGATGTATACAATAAGTAGATTATATTGATTAAAATATTGGAACATGATTAATAGGTTATTGTTAATCATAAATATTTAAAGCAGTGTTAGATTAGAGAAATGCAAAGTCAATGTTAGAACTAACTAATTAATTATTGTTTTCCTTTCCCCATTAGAAAGTTTCTAAATACAAAATAACTTTCTTTGAACTTAATTACTGCTTCGACTATGGTATAAAATATTTGCAAATTCCGTATATATGGTATACATGTAGATCTTGTTGTACATGATATGGAACATATGTCATTTGTATGTATATTGTAATTTATATTCTCATCTTCGTATTTTCTTTTTTTCTAAGTTTTTTTTGGGATAACACACCCCTTTTATTAATTTCTTGTAATTGTCTTTAATTCTCATCTACCTATTCCACAGACTCATCCCATTTTTTCTCTTCACATGTTAAACAATCTGCTACACACTAAAGAGTATATGGTATTCAATATATATAACAAAAAGGTGTTGAAGCCTCTTGGGCTCTAAGGATGATCGAAGCCCCATAAACCTAAGTAAATTTGTACAATTTTCAATATTTATGTTTTTAATTTTGGTTAATTATTAGTTGGTTTAGATTTATATTGATGATATGTGTTAATTATTGGTCAATATTTGGATTGATGGTTTAGGTTAGGTTGCTCTAGCGCACACAATTGATTTTCTTTTGCTATTCTTTTTCTATCGATGTTCAATATGGTACAATATTTGCATATATAGGTACTTAAAGTACAATTTTTGAAAACTAAATTATGAAATTAGTTTATGAATCGTTCATACTTAATTTATCATTGCAAATATGTATCATTTGAAAATATAGAATCAATATAGGGACTTAATTTTCGCTTAATATAGGGACCTGGAGTGCCATTTTTGCAGAATCAATTACGAAAAGAGTTTATTATTATGTATCATTTGACTTTCATAGTTAATGTGGAAAGTCAATCTTCGAGAATATTGAACTTCTTTCCGATCAAATCATGGATAATTTCAAAAAGCAAGGATATGAAAAATTCTTATTTACTATATAAATATTAATTTTTGCATTTAGATCCCCCACAACTTTGTATATTTACATGTTTATTGAGCAGATATTGCTTACAAAATGAGTAAACATGTAAAACTAATATGTAAAAATTAAGTTTGGTGTTTAATTTTGAATTTTCGGGCTTGTGAAAGATTAATTTTTATATGTATTTAGAGAGTTGAGAATGAAATCTTGCTTTGGAAGCCAACGATTTAGTACGGAGATTGCTGGAGCAGTGTGAAAAACTTTATTGAAACTTCATTTTTCCGAATTACAATTTCTTAGCTTATAAATATTAAATAGTCATATGTATGAATTCAAGTATCCTATCCCGGATCGTGAAATATGGTACATCAATATTCACTCAATTTTCATTGCAAAACACTAGCTATAGGTATAAAATTCTACTTGAGGTTTATCACTCTTTATGTTATCTTATATGTCACACTTAGTTAGAAATACAAGAATGAAAATAGACCTAAGCTTTGGGATGTTTCTTTACCAGGGAGGTAGGAGTAGTTTTTTATTTCGGATTTGCGATCCAACCCTCCTATTCTCATTACAAGGTTTGCTTGATTTTGTTTAACCTCCACATCCTTATGTTTATTCTTATTCTTATGATACCTTTTTAATTTTCTTAAGGTTGTCTCATGCTAATTCAAGGACCCTAGGCAGACGGCTATGTCCTATGGTGGAAGGTAAAAAATTTAATGAATTTATAAACGGTAAAGTTATGCATATCTATCATGTAATGGTTGCTTTTATGTTCTGTTTTGTAGCACCATTCTTTGTTGTTGTGACAATGGGACTATATGACGTTGGGATGAGATCTCAAATTATTTGGAGAAAAATGTTGATAAATATGCGGTTAGTGATAGAGATGGGACTAATGTGAAATGAATCCAACTATTTAAGATGTCTAGATTTGAAATGAGATGGTACTTTTGTGAGCATGATAGCTTTCACTTTTGAAGTGATTTGTGTTTATGTAATATGTAATAATTAATCACTTAGAAGAAGGCATGAAAATAAACAATGTATTAAAAACATGTCTTTTATAAATATTTAAAAAATATATTTTCCAAGTATTAAAGAAAGGAAATTTATTACTTAATAAATAAAAATATAGGTATACAACCAAACTGGAACCTTGGAGCGGAATCGGTCTGAACTGGTAACACGATTTCCTCTAACCGGTTCGGTATTCATACTTCGCAAAGAACGGACCGGACCGGTAAGAATAGGACCGATGGAACAGACCGAAACGTTAAGCCCATCGGTCTGGACCGGTGGGACCATTAGCCAGGCTAAACTGAAACCAAAACGGAAGGGGGTTATGTTTAGGAATTAATTTCACTTAATACGGACAAAATAAATAAAATAATAATGCTCAAATCATGGTCTTTAGTATTTTAAATTGGTACATATATTATCCGATAATCAAACTATTTTATCAACTATGCAACATATAGTAAATGTTGACACTCATAATGTGTTGGTCACCCCTTATGTGTAGGTTCCTTCATTTTATCATTATTACTTCATTGCCTTTTATGTGCTTTATTAATTCATAGCTAATTAATTGTGTTGATAAAATTCATTTGTTCAAATTAGAGAAAACTTAGAAGCTTTAAAAATATCATTGATTAAACTTTGACATTATGTAACTATGCTTACTTGTGTATTTTTCGGTGCAATATGGTTCATTACTGGTCTTGAGGTTTGTTGGGATTTCTATTGGATAATGAAGAGAAGTTAGCGTGCCAAAAAAATTGCATGTTCCTCCATGAGCTATTTAACTAACTCACTCATCCTCTCATTTTCATTCTTGATCGACAAGTTTCCAAAGTATAGCCTCTCATTCTCTCCTCATCGTTTCATTTTCTCTCTCCATCACTCTTTCTTCCTCTTCCGAGACAATATGTAATTTTTGCTTTTTTAGTCTAATACATACCTTTCTATTCATATTCCTAGATTTCTTATCTCATCTCTTTCAAATGCTCTAGACCACAAGATGAACAAATGAGGAAGGCAGTCCATCTATATATACTAGTTGACAGACGTCGAACATAAAAATTGAATGGTATAAACCATTTGCTTAACAACCGGGACATATTCCTTTAATCACACTAGACATGGCATTAACGTTGACAAGACGAGTTCTAGATAAGACGAATTCTAGAAAGCTGGAAGGGAACACACCACCATTGTTACTTTGGGAGCTCAATTTAACCGGTTCAAGTGGTCGAAATGACAAAGATGGGTTTTATAAATCCCGGTTCAATTATGGTGATATGTAGTAATTAGGTTGTATACATTTTATATTATCAATTTATTGTAATAAATAATTAGGTTTTAATAAAATGTATGTTGTCTATTTTAAAATTAGTTAGAATCAATCGCATTATCGGAGCGTGAACCAACAAAAACATTTGTGGATGTGGATCTCCTTATCCTAAAGGAATGAACGATTAACTTAAATGAAACTCACTTGAACTAAAAATGTTTCCTTTTAATTGATTCGCATGGTAATGGACATTATTGTGTGTTCAAGAGTTGTTTAGTCCATAGCATACTAAACATATGTCAACTTTATTTATATATTATAAGGTTTTTTATCCTTCTCAAATCAGATCTCTTCATTGTTTGATCACTTTTTGTACAAGATAAATTTATTTCTCCATTAGATTCATACATCTTCCATATTCCATATGCATAATCGTTTCTCAACTAATATTTGTGTTTCTTCAACCCATGGTAAGAACACATTACCCTTTACAACAACTTCCCGAACTTGAAGCAAGACACATGTTCTATGACAAACACAAGGAACCAAGTATACTACCTATACTCACGATACTTCCTTAATATATTACAGGGCCCATAATTTAGAGAAATAAAATTGTTTTAGTGGTGATACAACTTTTTGACTAACTCCTAAAGAGTGGATAGAACAATTTAGCTTGTAGTGAGTAGATATGACTTTAAATTCTCTTGAAACCTTATTAAATGATCACAATAAAACCTTTTAAGGTTGGTAGATGGGTGGTGTAAGTGCTAACTTGAATGAGCTCCATTATATGGCTAAAAATAACCCCCAACGACCATAGGCCATGTGTATAACGAATATAAATAAAATCCAGCGTGTTGAGCAAAACAACGTCCTCTACGGTCTATCGCAAATCCTGTGGTGTATTGAAATTATGTTTTACTGTGGGGTAGTATTTCATATTGCAGGGTATAAATCATGTGTGTACCACGTGCGGTATACCGTGATTATCAACGGTTCACCGTACCCTTGTTTTTTACATTCTAAAAATTGTTTCTTGTTGTATGAACTAAGGTATGATATAAAACGTGGTATGTGTAAAATATAAGTTAGAAAACGTGAGTTAAGTATGAAACTAATACGAATAATAAACCCAACAATAGTTTTAGTTTAAAAGTGTTTTGCCGAATATTTAAATATTATTAAAACAAATGTTAGACCATCAATATGTATCTACGTTTCTTTTCCACACATTTAGGACCTTTATTGTAAAAACAATTCAATAATGAACTATTTATAATGAAATCAAAGTTTTATATTGGAACAATATTGTATTATATTATTAAATAAAATTTATTGATTTTTTATTTTATATAAGACTTGAACTTTTATTTGGACCCTAATTAGTAAATGTATTATGTATTATCAAAATAAAATAAATGATAATAAATTATTTAAGTTACTTTAGTTTATTTATATTGAATCCGTTTAATCCTATAGTTCTTTAGAAAGAAAGGAAATAATCAATTTTTTAGTATTTCAAATAATTTAATAATTTTTTTATGATTTCTAAAATAAGTATTCAAAAGTTGATCTCAAAAGTTAACTAAATTCCACCAAATAAATGCCATGTTCACTATTTTGTTTATATTATTCATTGTATTATTCATTGTATTATTCACCTATTTTGGTATGCAAAACATTAATATTCATATCAAAATTATAATTACTATTTAATTAGATATTCAATATAAATTGTAAGGATCGTAAGACTAAAAAGAAAAATTAATGGTGAATCTTGAATATATTATGTATTAGAATTTTTTTTAGAACAAGAAGAATTTAAAAAAAAAAAAAGTTTAACATATTACTCAGATATGTTCATATAGTTTGCATTTGGTTATTTGACTCCATTTCTCCATCTCTTGCTAATAGTGTTCACAAAATATCATTTTTACTGTTAAAATTGAATTTGTCTCTATGTATGTATTTAATTGTTTTCTCTTCTAATAGCATACATAAAATTAAAACATGATCTAGTCAAGAGATTATTACATAAAATTAAACCTAATTTTTTTTCTTCTACAATTTCATGCATTTGATATAAAAACGGCAGCAGAGTTTGGATTTAGAATGATAAAATTCAATTAAAATAATAATTTATTTTTCAATATTTTTTAATCAATTAAATAAATTCTTTAATTAATTACTTTCTATTTCTTTTTAAAATAAGTTCATTTTTTATTAATGTAATATATTTTTCATTTTTTAAATAACTAATTTATTTCTAACCTTTTTTCTAATTATATAAATTCAAAAAGTGTATAAGGCTAACTTAAATAACTCCTCAATTGTAACAAAAAGATAAAATCTGGTGTTGAATCTTGTAAAAAATATTTCCAATGGGTCAAAAATATAAAACGATATACTATCTCATTCATATTCTATTAAAAAAACCTAATACAAATTTCCTAATATTATTCAACTAATTAGTGTATAAAAAAAATAACACATTTATCAATTACTTTCTAGCGTATTAATTCCTTATATATACTCTTCATATCTTATCTTTCTTTTCATTTTTTTATTTGTCATTATTTTCTTTTTTCTCTCTTTTCGGTTTTTTCTCTTCCGCTCTCTCTTTCTCTCAAACTCTGCACTTCTTCCATTGTTGTGATAAAGATACAACAAATATTCTCTTTGTTTCTCAATTTATTTATAAAACACACACCTCATCCCATCAAAATAAACACATCAAAGGATTTTATGGTGAAATTCAAGGCGTTGCAGGTTCAAATAATCAATTTTTAAAGGTAATAAATCTTCAAAATTATTTATAGTATGGATCTAAATTTGGTAGATAAAGATCTATATTGTATGTATAAATTTTGATTTTTATGCCATTGATCTGTAAATTTTTTGTGTATGGATCTTTATTCATGGGCATAAATCTATATTTGCAAGAGTAAGAACTCTTATTAATATTTTTAGTGTGGATCTACATTTTAAAAATATAGATCTATATTTTTATGGCAAGAATTCTTATTAATTTTTATTTAATTTTGTCCCGGATTTGCATATTGTGGGTATATTCTATTGGTGGAAAACGGATCCTAAATTCTTATATATAAATTTGGAACAAATTTTTAATGTTCCAATTTTTTCGAAAAACATAACAATGTATAAATTTCTAAAATATCTAGATTTCTGTTCTGATTTTTGTTTAAGATTTATATTTTTGATTTTTTTTTTTCAATTTTAGATTCTACTTATTAAATAAATAATAAAATTTATAATTATAAAAAAGATATAAAATTGGAAATATTTTCATTATGTTGGAAGAAATAAAAAACTATGAAACATGATAAAATCTGAAACCCATTTCTTCACACTTCCATAGGTACAATTTTTTTTTTGTGTTATATTGTATTTTATTTTGCTTTGATTATCCATTTGATCTTATAATCCTGATGAAATAAATGATAAATTTTAAGATAAATAATTTTATAATTTCTAATTTTTAACCACTAATTTTGTGATTTCTGAAATTCCAAATTTGAAATTTTTTTAGAACAGAAAAATCTATTTTAAAAAAAATGAAATTTTCCTAAAGAACTTTTTTCTTCTGTTACTTCCTATTTCCACCCCTAATATATTACACCATTTTTTTTGAATTACAATGCTTGGGTGGTGTGTTGACTTTACATAAATTATTTTACTTATTGTTTTACATGGTATATCTTATTGGTGGTCTTATAGTGATGAGTATGATGTGTTGTATTTTGTTATTTTTAATTAATGATCTTATTCTTTTGAAGAAAATAAAACCAAAGAATATATATTTCCCTGTGATATGGTCAAGAAAAGATTTATCTTGAAACAGATGGTTACCGATCGAATTATTGCAGAGACATAAAAAATTATAAATAGTGGATATAATTATAAGGACCTACAATATAATTAAAAAATCTTAACTATGGGTATACCCATTACAAAAATATACTAGTACCCACCTCCAAGATGAGATGTTTTAATCAATATTTTGTGTAATTTGAAATCATCCATAAAGTAAACTAGGAATCATAGTAATACAAAAAAGTAACCAGAAGATTCGTCGTATCCAATATCTCGTCACCCAATTTATTACAAATTTTAGCTATATCTAGCTATCCCAAATACAATTAGTAATATTTTTTATATTTTAGTTTAAATATATTTTATCCATAACTTATTAATGTGGTAATGAGTAAGAGTTTAATTATATGGATTTGTTACTTATGTACTAGAATTTTTCTTAGAACTAAGAATTTTTTTTAAAATATAGTTTAATACAATATACTCAGATATGTTCATATAGTTTGCATTTGGTTATTTGACACAATTCCTCAATCTCTTGCTAACAGTGTTCATAAAATATCGGTTTTACGATCTAAAAAGGTCAATTATATTGTATTATCTCAATTATTTTTCAGATTTGAGCCTTATTCACGGAATTACAGTCCTCAAGTCTAAAGTCTTACTGTTAAAACTGAATTTGTCTCTATGTATGTATTTAATTGTTTTCTCTTCTAATAGCAGTCATGAAATTAAAAGAAGATCTTTTTTTTTTGTCAACCAAAAATAAGTTTACAACGTTTTATTACAAAGTATAGTAAGATACGAATTAGAAGCGTCTAAAGATCGATCTACCCATACACTTAGCCAAAGCGTCCGCAATGCTATTGTATCTTTAGTCACATGGTAGATTCTCCATCGGCTTTCTGGACCTAACCAATTTTTAACTTCCGCATGAAATGGTTTAAGACTCCAATAAAGTCCGGTCCTGCCATGAATTCCTTGAACTAATTCAAGGTTATCAGAGTAAAAGTAAACACTCTGATCTTTAAAATCACTGCTCGCTCTTATTGCCATAATGAGAGCCCATGCTTCGCCATCCATAACGTTATTGACTCTTCCTCTTATATTAATTTTACTTGTTATCATCCTTTTCTTATTAATACCAATTGCTGCAACCGCGGCGGGCTTGCTTTTGTCACACATCCATATCATGTCCGCATCATCATCAATTATTGGGTTCTTTCCATCTATTTGCTCCCTAATTTTTTTTCCATCTAGTCAAGAGATTATTACATCAAAGTAAACCTAATTTTTTTTCTTCTACAATTTCATGCATTTGAAATAAAAAACAGCACAGAGCTTGGATTTAGAATGATAAATTCAATTAAAATAATAATTTATTTTTTAATATTTTTTAATATTTTTTTATCAATTAAATAAATTCTTTAATTAAATACTTTCTATTTTTTTTAAAATAAGTTCATTTTATTCTTATTAATGTATTATATTTTTCATTTTTTAAATAACTATTTCTAACCTTTTTTTAAATTATATAAATAAAAAAGTATATCTAACTTCAATAACTCCTCAATTGTAACAAAAAGATTAAATTGGGTGTTAAATCTTGTAAAAAATGTTTCCAATGGGTCAAAAACATAAAATCTAAGATCTCATTCATATTTTATTAAAAAAACCTAATACAAATTTCTTAATATTATCCAACTAATTAGTGCATTTATCAATTACTTAACAACGTATTAATTCCTCATATATCCTCTTCATATCTTAACTTTCTTTTCATTTTGTTATTTGTCATTATTTTCTTCTTTCTCTCTCTTCGGTTTTTTCTCTTTCGCTCTCTCTTTCCCTGTTCTTCCATTGTTGTGATAAAGATACAACAAATATTCTCTTTGTTTCTCAATTTCTTATAAAACACACACCTCATCCCATCAAAAGAAACACATCGAAGGATTTTATGGTGAATTTCAAGGCGTAGGTTCGAATAATCAATTTTTAAAGGTAATAAATCTTAAAAATTATTTATAGTATGGATCTAACTTTGGTATGTATAGATCTATATTGTATGTATAAATTTATATTTTGTCGTGGTGTAGATCTCAATTTTTGTAACGAAAAATTTGATTTTCATGCAATGGATCTGGAATTTTTTTGTGTATAGATCTTCATTCATGGGCATACATCTATATTTTCAAGAGTAAGAACTCTTATTAATTATTTTTTGTATGGATCTACATTTTCAAAATATAGATCTATATTTTTATGGGTAAGAATTCTTATTAATTCTTATTAACTTTTGTCCTGGATTTGCATATTGGTATATAGATCCTAAATTCTTATCTATAAATTTGGAACCAATTTTTAATGTTTTAATTTTTTCGAAAAACAGAACAACCTATAAATTTCTAAAATATCTAGTTTTCTGATCTGATTTTTTTTCCAATTTATATTTTTTATTTTTTATTTTAGATTCTACATATTAAATAAATAATAAAATTTATAATTATAAAAAAGATATACAATTGGAAATATTTTCATTATGTTAGAAGAAATAAAAAACTCTGAAACATGATAAATTCTTAAACCCATTTCTTCACACTTTTATAGGTACAATTTTTTTTTTGGTGTTATATTGTATTTTATTTTGCTTTGATTATCCATTTGATCTTATAATCTAAAAAACTAAAATTTTCCTTAAAGAACTTTTTTCTCTATTACATCCTATTTCCACCCCTAATATATATACACCACAACACAACCTAATTTTTTTTGTCTTACAATGCTTTGGTTGTGTGTTGATTTTACATAAATTTATTATTGATGGTTTTACAGGGTATATCTTATTGGTGGTCTTATAGTGATGAGTATGATGTGTTGTATTTTGTTATTTTTAATTAATGATTTTATTCTTGTGAACAAAATTAAACCAATGAATATATATTTCCATGTGATATGGTCAAGAATTTTTTTATCTTGAAACAGATGGTTACCCATCGAAAAATCTTAAGTATGGGTATACCCATTACAAAAATAGACTAGCACGCACCACCGCGAGAGTGAAAGATGAGATGTTTTAATCAATATTTGGGGTAATTTGAAATCATCCTATATCTAGCTATACCAAATACAATTAGTTATATTTTTTATATTTTAGTTTAAATATATTTTATCCATAACTTATTAATGTGATAATCAGTAAGTGTTTAATTATATTGATTTGTTACTTATTATGATGTAGTGTAAGAGGTCACTAATTGAATAAAACATAAATATAAATTAATGATAATATTTACTACTGTGAGTTTAACATACATATATAGTAACATTATTTTTTTTCTAGATGGATATACATATACAATAAATAAGATGATCGTTGACCATATCATTTCAATAACCTCCCGAAATTGAATGTAACGAAGAGAATGGAGTGCCATAGACGCAATCACTCTTCATATAATCAACATCTTCATGCACTTCCTGCTTCATCCACACTTGTGGATGAATCTCGCCCGTGGAAATGGAGAGTACACACAACAGGTGAATTATTTGATATCCTTATATTTATTATGTAATATTGATTTAGTTTAGAGTTGATAATTTAAATATTTTAGCACACTTAGATTTTTATCTCAATCTTAACTTTTTAACCCCGAGACTAACTTATTTCTCGTGCAAAAAGTATTAAAACAAAGCGATGTTGGTTATCTTGAAAGAATTGTCAATGGAGAGAAAATCATTAAGTAGAAAAAAATCCATATAAATAGAAAAGTTGTAACATAGAATGTTTGTAATCATAAGTTTCATTAACACCAAAACATAGTGAAATAGAGATCATTTTACTCTTCTGTATCCTTTCAGGACTAAATTTAAGACTTTTAACCCCCAAAACTAGAAATTAACCACAAAAAATTATTGGGACGCTATCTTTACTTTTCAATTAATAATTTAATAAATTTATTTATTCAAGGAATTCAATTAAAGATATTTAGAATTTGGTCTTTATTACGTATTAAAAGCCAATATGAATTATTTATTAAAAATTTAATATGCTTTCACTTAATAAATACGTATTTACTTTTCAATTAAAAATTTAATAATTAATTTTGTTTTTAATTAATTTTTTAATTCGAACTAATTTATTGAATCAAAACAGGGAATATTACAAATGTAGCACATTAGAAAAGTGCTTAGCCCACAGGTGGAGATAAATAAAGACGGCCCGACAACATCAATTGTGACGTATATAGTTGCGCACAATCACTATGTGCCAACCTGCCATAACTCCCTGTAATTCCTCTCAATAATCTTATAATACCCCGGATGATAAAAAATGTTGTCCAACTCATTTCCTAATTGATGGAGAATATCATTCCTATGCTGGAAGATATCAAAGGCGACGAGGAGGAAAATGTGGATACGTTTGAAAATGAGGCAATTGATAATGTTGATGAAGATATATTTGAAGGATTGGATGATAAATTGGTAAGACCTAGCCAAGTCAACGACAGGTGTTTGGCAGATTACTTCCCGGATCCAAATGCGTTGTTATGGAATTCAGCCTGTAGTGTTGCCCTCCGCTGAGTGTGATGTGATTTTCTTAGTTAATTGTTAATTTTTACTTGTGATTTGTGTATACAGTAAAAACTCTATATATTAATACAATTGGGACCATCAAAATTTATTAATTAAAAGAGTTATTGATTAATCAATAAATTAATAATTATTAATTTATATATATATATATATATTAATATTTTATTAATTTATAATGAAATACCTAATTTACAAATACCATTCAAACTTTCACTTAATTATTATACAATGCATATACAAACATGTATCAAATGAACAGTTTAATTTGAAAAAACCTTCAATCTCTCGCTTTAAATGTTTATAGAGTTTTTTTTAATATAAATGGCCCCAATTTAAAGTGAGAGATACATTGAAGATAATACTTCACTTTATGGTGCTTGTATATGCATTGTCTTGAGAATATAAATTATCCTTCATTTATTCTTAACATAATTTATATTTATTAAAGATAATAAATCTTGACCGTATCACTTTAAAATACATGGGATATGGTCATAAAGTGATACGGTCACTTTAATGAATTGTTTAAGTGAGATACATTAAAGATAATAACCTTTGACCGTATTACTTTATGGACATTAATAAATATAAATTTAAAAAAAAAAACAATTAAGTCATTTTTCAAAAAACCTTCTAAAATATTCCATATAATATGTAGTATATAAGGAATTATTAATTTATATTTAAATTGGGGGTCTGCAGGAATCATCAAAAATGTATTATCTTATAATTTTAGCGAATTATTACTTTATCACCCTATCCCCGAGTCGGGACAGGCAAAAAATATTATCTTAGAGAGTTTATTAAATAATTGAGTATTAATTTATCGAGTTTTTACAGTAGTTAGAAGTTGTGGTACATAGTTTTGTGGATTTTTCAGTATTTTTCATAGTGGAGGTGTATACTTTAGTAGTATTCTACATTTGTGTGTACTAATAAAAGTAGTTTTCCAAACTAAAATGTGCAATTGTGATACTTGTTTTCAATCGAAATTACAGTTAAGGAAATGAAATTTTAGCTTTAACAATATCTTTTATTTTGTTTAACTATACTATATTTTACATACTTGAGAATATATTAATTATATAGATGTTTGAAGTAGACATTGAGATGCACGTGGTAGTTAAAAATTATCTAGTTATTATAATATGTTTGTTTCTCGAGCGTAAATAATACAAAACGTTTCTAATTACAATATTCATTTGTGTTTTTGTAGGTGCTATCATGTGTATGCTAAGAGATGTTGAACAATTTTTTTGGGTTTTCACAACAATAACCCATTACATAAAATAATTAACAAATGGATATGGTGGCGCATTGGTCTTTTGAAGGCGAAGGAGGTGATGGAGATGATGATCAGAAGTGGAGGTGTAAAGAAAGGAGAAATAATTGGAGATGCAAAGAGAAAGCTATAAATGGTTTCCATTGGTGTGAGAAGCATGCTTTAGCTAGAAATCTCTATTACAAAATGTCTAAGAAGAGGAAGCAGAAAACTTAGAAGATCAAACTTCACACTTAGCTATCTTGGTGAATTCTGGTGGTGGAATAACTTCAATTATAGAGTCTATGAGTAATCAATCAAGATTCCCCACTTCTATCGCCTTCGGTGGTGTAATTGCCAGCTAAAATCAAGCATTATCGATAATTTTCTCTTATGAAGATTCTAGTAACGGTTGGGAGAACATAATTACAGGCGAGAAGCAGATGTATGGTGAAAAGGTAAATATTTAGAATAAAATAAAGAACGGTAGATTAAGTAATGGAGAAGAAGTTAAAAATGTGAATGTAATTGTAAAGAAAAGGTATATATTATAGTAAATCTATACCTTGTTTGCAGGTGATTTATCTTCTACTTATGTAGATGCAAAACATTTGAGTGAAAATGATGTCAATTCCTTTCAATAACCTAAACAAATTGTAATGAATAATCTTTTTTAGTCAAATGTAAATACATTAACATAAATCATTGTTGGTTACAAAATATTAACAAATTTTGTGTATTACAAAGTTACCCTTAAGTAGATTAGTTGATTAGCAAGGTGGATTATTAATCCAAAGGCCAAGAAAATTGTCTTTTATCTTTTGTTTGGCCACCCAATCAGCTACTCAATTTCTAGTTATTCACACATTTAAGAACTTGATCTTGTACTTAGTTTTACAAATTAAAATAAACCTAACCAAAACACTGGTACAGCTAGATAATCTAACAACTATATAATTTGCTTGGTTAATAATAGTAAGGTTATCATTCTCGAGTTCCATAGATCCAGTAGGAAGTCTTGAAGCCATCTCACATCATAAAATGATTACTCTTTATTCTGCTTCAACCACTGAGTTTGTTTGTACCTTCATAGCAAAACCATCTACATTGTACCTATTGAATCCCTCAAAACATAAGAAACAACAACTAAATTAGTTTTTATTTCATAAGCAGCATCACAATTAAGTTTATAGTTTCCTTTAATAGGGGGATTCCAACTAGTATAATCCCCACCCTTTGCAATACTTGTACCATAATAAAGAGAAATATTATTGATTTTAGTATCACAAAACCTTTAAGATAGAACATTTGAGCCATTACTATTAAAATTTGTTTTTCTAATATAAGTTATTCACCTCAGTAGTAGCTTATTTGCTGCGCAATACTCATCATAGGTCATAATTGATCTTTGAACAATAATTAAAGGGTCAAGACTATATCATTTATATATATACTCATTCCTTCCTTTCCAAATATGCCAAGCCACAAGAAAAGACAGATCACCCATATTGAAAGATAAGTCACCATTTTCATAGGCATACACTCTTATGAAATGAATCTATTTTTTCCCATTAAATGATGGTTCAGATAAAGAGTTAAAGAACAATGGACTAACCAACCATACAAGAACAATGAAACCGAGAAGATGCTCAATGGTTTTATTTTCAGCTCCACATAGATTGCATTAATGATTATCAATTGATTTAATTTTACATCTATTCACATTGGTAACTAATCCATTATTACAATATATCCGAATAAATTTTTTTACCTTTGGCATAACTTTTAACTGCCAGATAAATTTTCAATCATTTGTATCCATTTGAACTGAGGAATCTCAAATTTGGTGTTCCTTAACATCTCTTGCCTTTGTTGAGGCCTATATAGCTTGTTATAACATTCATTCCTTGAGATCCCTTGATATAGAATTAGTCCAATAAGGGTTATCATTTCAGTGATAAATTGGAATGTACATTTGGCTAATGGTTGCTGCAACTTCAGGTGTAAATAAGCAATTTACCAAATTCCTATTCCATTTGATGAGTATTATAGTTTAAGAGCTGAAAAACAAACTCAATAGTATAGTCAGCTGGCTTAGATATTATAATATTAATAGGGAGACAAGAAATTTCCCAAATATGTAAGGTTTTCCATCCCCAATGTTCCATTTCAACTTATCTTTTAAAACAATCTATCCTTGTTTCAATGCTCTTACAACTCCAAGAGCAATTGATACTCAAAGAAGAATTTAAAAAACTAGTGTTAAATAAAAGTGGGTTTGAGTTGTTAAAAAATTTCCAAGCATTTGATGCTAATTTTGTGTAGTAAAATCATTAAAACCCAAACCATCATATTCCTTAGTATTAATGAGAGTTTTCCATTTATCCCAGTGGCATCTCTTTCTCCCTGATTGTTCCAATAAAAATTTAAAACTAGAGGATTCAGAGGACTAGTGAAATTTTTTGGTATTATTAAAATTGACATATAATTAGGAATTGCTCATATAAAAGCTTTTATCGAGATATCTTTTCTACTTTTAAAAAGAATTTTTGTATCCTATCCATCCATCCCCATTTTAAAGACTTAAATTTAGATTTGCCCCAATCTGAAGGAATACCAAGATCCTCTAACTTCCTCATTCTGAGTTGATTTGAGATCTTATTTCTAATCTCAATAGGAGTTTGTTTGCTAAACTACACATTTCTCTTACTAAGATTAATATTCTACCTTTTATCCATTCCATATTTATTAAAGATATTAAGGAATATATCAATATTGTAATCATCAGCTTCCAAGAAAAAAATGTTGTCATTTGCAAACAAAACATGTGTAAGACTAGGGGTTGCCTTGGCTATCCTCAATCCTGTTAGGAGACATGTATGAACATAGTATTTAATAAGTGAGGATAAAGCTTGAGTAACAAGACAAAAAAGAATAGGACAATTGGTGTCTCCTAGTGTGTTCTAAATAAACACACCTAAAAAAGCAAGACACGTACCGCAAGTGTATGGGTCATCCAAGTAATATCCGGTAAACGGGATTTCGATCTCAGGGACGGATTAGGTAAGACTAAGGTGTTATGCAATAAATGGAAATAGTTTCTTGAATGAAAATTAAAAGTAAAGGAGATAAATTTTTGTTTGGTTTTTTTGTTTAAGAACTAAAGTGCAAATAAAGTAAAGATTAAACTAAATTAAAACTAATGCAAGAAAATAAAATATGAAGAGACGCAAGGATGAGAGAATAGTACTTGAGTCACGCTAGGTTTCACAGAAATAAACTTAATTAATGGTTCATCTAAGGGACAAATCAGTAACTAGTAATAGTCGGGAGTCTAGATTCTCCTAACCCCCGTCAGGGTGGACTTAGGAGCTATCTCAGATGTTACAAAACCTGCCAGGGCGATCATAATCCACCTTCGAATGTTAGATTCTCTACCCAATTGGCTATAAGATTAACTAAGTCCGTCAGGATCAATAATTTCTATCATATGTTTATTACCTATGTTTGTAATTAAACCCCCGTCAAGATGATCACTTCCCCACCAAAGTGAATAGCCTAATTACTCAAACCTATCTCTAATTAGCTAATTCATTGATAGTGAAATTAACTTACGATAATAAACAATACTAAATTACTCAATTCGAATTAAATTATAAAAATCCCAAATCAGAAAACATCAATTAAGTAAATTAAGGTTCAACCCATATAGTGATTCTCAAGCACTTAAGAAGTTTAGCTCATAAAGGAAAATAAAAATAAGACAATAAAATTAAAAGAAATAATGTTTAACAGAAAGAAAATAAATAAAACCCAATGAAGAGGTTGGGTTTGGCTTCGAATTGGAGAAGATGACTGCTCCAGATCTTAGCATCTTCCTTCCTGCTTGGTCTGACTTGAATCCTTAAGCCTCTTTGATAATTATATGAAGTGTGTGTAAAAGAGGAGGCTAAGGGGTGTATTTATAGGTGTTAGAAATCCCTAGGTCGAATTTACTTGGAGTGGAAGACAAGTTAAGAACTCTTTAATTTGTAACCCTAAAATCTAGGAAAGGTAAGATTCTGCTGCTGATCTGTTTTGGTCATATCTCTCTCAATACTTATCCGTTTGACGCATTCCAATAGTCCAAACCGCTTGTCTCGTAAAGATCTTTCCATTGTTCCATACCATTCTCCCAAATTCCTAGCCAAGTTTAAGTTATAGACTTGTCTTTGAAACGTGGCTGGAATTTCAGATTCATATGGCAGCTTTATCTTTTCCTTCTTTGCATATATCCTTCCTTAATCTTCTTATTTCCATGTAAATCTCTTTCTTTTACTTCTTTGACTTGACTTGGTCTCTAATTAATTACCATATATCTTTTAAAGCTTCACGTTAAATAAATAATTAAACTGCATATGCTTTAAAAATAATAATTCAATAATCCAAGACTAGAAATAGGAAAGTGCACTCTAAAATTAGAAACTCGACTCAAATACTTCCTAACACACTAAAAATAAGCCAAGACTCTAATTCTCACTTCTCCTCCTTGTATTGAAATTTAAGAACATACTAACTTTGCACTAAAAATAATCAAATTACCGCACAAAAGTTCTAAAAATGCAAATAATCTAATTCCAAGGGGAGAAAGTGCAATATGACGAAATAAGCATAAAAGTCTAGCTAATAAGTCAATAATTCACCTAAAATGATGTCTCCAGAGGGCTAATATTTAGAACAATTTTTTATTTCTAATTGAGTCTACAATTCATCTTACTCCATTTCTGAGTTCATAATCAAGGTGGGGCATTATCAATATCCAATTTATCACACAATTTAAGGTGATTTCATGAAAAATCTTTTTTTTTTTGGTTTCTAATAGTGTTTTATTCTTGTTATATGATTTGAATAGGTGAATTACTACATTTTCATGGTGGGGCATGATCATCAATCTTCATTTGTAATAACTATTTGATTGTAATAATTATTTATTTATTTATTCAATTTGTAATAATTTATTTATTTATTTAGTTTGTAATAATTTATTTATTTATTCAATTTGTAATAATTTAGTATTTAATTCGTAAAGAATGTAATATTTTTTTTATTTAATTCATTTATATCATAGATGGCAGATGTACTGTCCTGTGGCCATGACGGAGATGGGAGCGGGAACGATCCTCCGAGGGATCCTAATCATCCATTAGCTAATTGTGCCCAACCATCGGGAATTAAAAAATAACTGAGTCGTGCCTCCTTGCTACAAATCATGGTCAGATGTCCCCAACCATTCTAAATGGGTTATTCTTGACAAGTGCAAGAGTTTTTTGACCTCGAGGAGTGGAGGCGACGAGCAGATTGGGGAGAAATCCTAAAGAGATTGAACACGATGACAGTTACGTGCTACAGGCGATGGAAGTCGGATCTGAAAATGGACTACTACAACACGAATACTACACCCCCAGATGTTCTTCCGGAGTTTTGGGAAAGAGCGAAGAAGATGTGGGATGACGAGAATGTAAAGGTACAAAAGTTTAATTTTTTCTTAGCTAAAATAATATTTTATAACTCTTTATTTATTAATTGTAACAGAGTCAGGCGGAGATTAATAATAAAAATCGAGAGTTGCAGACTGTTTCGAGCAAGACGGGGTCTAGGAACTTATCCCAGACTCGGGAGGTTATCATAGAGGTATAATTTCTAATAATAAAAATATAATTTAGTATTTTATTAATTTAATTTTTAATTAATTATTATTTGTTGTTATATACTGTATAGGGGAAGCAGAAGACCGTGACGAAGGAGCCGTTGACTTTCTTTGACGGTGAAACCCAGGAGGAGATTGAGCTTCCTCCTTTAAGCGGCTATTTGGATCACCTTTCTTACGATCCGATTACAAATACCTGACGTGACCAACGTTTAGAACGAGCTAGCGTAAGTTTTTTTAATTTCTTTAAATTAAATATTTATCTTAAACTTTACTTTTTTATTAATCTAATTTATTTTTAAATTGAAATCTAATTACAAGGTGTTTTTGGGAGAAGATAAAAAAGAAGGTTGTGGAGGCCGGAACCGAGGCTACTGATGTTTCTATCCAGGAACAAATAGATGTCATGCTGGAAACTATCATGGAGGTCAACTCCCCACCCAAAACAAAATATTGGGTGCCAACCATTAGTCCGGTCCCAAAAAGAGCTCGGACACCTACACAGCAGGACTCTTCGGATAGGCAGAACGAGGAGCTACTCAAGGCGATGTTGGCAGGTATGAACGAGCTTCGCGTGGCTCAAGGACTTGACCATATACCGGATCCCGCCACCACATCAACCGGGCCCACAGCTTCTTCGAGTCAGCCGAGTCAGCAACCGAGCATGGTGGACACGCTCCTCGAAGCGTTGAACGGCATGAGACTCGCCCAAGGTCTTCCCCCGATCACCGCCCTCGAGCCCCCATCCACTAGTCAGGAGAGAGGAGATGAAGAGAGAGAAGATGAAGACGATTTGGATGATCCTTGATTATGTTTGTTTTTTTGTGTTGGTGTGTAATTTGACTTTACATTGGTTTTTTATTACTTTTATTATCTGATGTGGATTAGTTTGACTTTTAGTTTGACTCGATTTTAATTTTTAATTACGGTATTTTCTATAAATTTTTGGATTATTATTTATTTATGAATTTTATTTTCATTATATTTATATAAAAAAATTGAATCAAAACAAAAAAATTTAAAAAATATACAAAAATACAATTAAAAATTATATTAAAAAAAAGTTAGCGACGAACGAACTCGTCGCTATTATATATATATATACAATAAATAAATTAATCATTTATGCTGGATAAAAATAAAGAAAGAAAAGTTATATACTTACCGACGAAAAGAACGTCGCTAAGTTTCGACGGTAAAATAATAAAAAAAGAAAAATCAATAATCTACGAATAAAAAAAAGAAAAATTAATTACTTAATTACCGACTATATTTGTCGTCGCTAAAGTATAAACATAGTGACGACACTTGTTGTCGTTAAGCTTCTGAGCAATTAGGGACGAAAGCAACACTTTTCGTCGGTAAGTGGTCTTTTACCGACGGATTTCTAGGGACGAAAGATTGCCGACGAAATGTCGTCGGTAATCAATAATACCGACGAATTAAGGGGTTTTACCGACGAATTTTTTCGTCGGTAAACAGGCAGAATGTTGTAGTGATAAGCCTGACTAAGTCTTTTTATATTTGGTCAATTAATTTTTCTAGACGACATTATAGAATGGATTTCGATTCAATATCCTCCTTGTCATTTAGTAACTTTTACATGATCATTTGCACATATTATTCGATCATGATCAATTTGTTTTTTGATTCCATATATTCATGTAGTAATATAATTGAATGAGATTCTTTTATCTCAATTTCTCAATATTGAGAAAAAATTCAGGTACCTGTACTATTTTTAGAGTACTATTATTTAGTTATATTATGTACATTGTTTCGTGATAATTTTAGAAGTGCCAACTTGCTCATACTGCTCAAGTTTATGATATTTTTGAACTGGCAGGTCGACCACGCTTTACGCGTTCTAATGTATATTTTTGTTTTCAAAGGATATTAATTTGAGTAGGATCTTTTCAAGTTGAATACGTGACTTAGTCACTTATGAATGCATCTTATTTTTACACTGAGCTCATAACTTATTTCCGAGGCTGAGGATGCATCTTATAAAATATTTTTCAGCTCCCTCTCTTATCATGAGAATCTTGCATAGTATTTCAGTATACATATTTTTCATGTGGGAAACCCAATATACATATCTATCATTGTAGACTGAAAATAGATTCTCATATTTGTGCGTGATCTCATCTTTGTGCATAATGATGAAATATTTATATTTTATGTCGCACAAGCAACAGTAGATGGATACTTTTTGTCTTTGACCAATGAGGGTATTCATGATTGCGAGTTGGACGTTTTTCGATATGACCATATATATGTATAAAATTGTATGTCGATAAGTCACACTAGGCGAATTCACAACCAACTGTCTAGCGATTTTCTATTGTAAGAAACTATATATTCTGCTAGATCATATATTTCTCCCCCTGAATTTGACTATTAAATTTAAATAGTACAAACAAAAAGGAGATAGCCTAGTAAATATTTATTTTAGGATTTAAACAATATTGGATATATAAAAATGACATTCACCATACAATAACTATGTCAAATAAATTTGTCAAATAATTTTGTCAAATAATTTTTTCCAATAATTTTGTACAATTATGACATGATAACCGATTGGTCTAAGGCACCATATTCAAGAAACCTTATTTGCAAGAGGGTGGTAGTTCAAATCTCACTTCTAACATTTGATTATCTTGTTAGTAAAATATTAATCTTGATATTATAAGCATTCATTTGAGAATTTATTTCAACCTTTGTTTTTATGATTTAATAATCATGATAAATGAATATCTAACGTTTCATAGATATTTTTGCAATTTCAAGTCACCATTTTTTTCATGATAACGTGTTTTTTTCAGAAATACGTAATTATTTATCCAACCCCTATGATTTTCAAAGTCAGTGACTAATATAATGTATAATTTTTCATTAATTCATGATAATTATATAAATCATGGGATTAGACTTTAAGCCTTGTTTGATATAATATTGAAGAAATGTTATTTTTTTCTTGTGCAATCGTTCTTAGATGCGTTACTTTCTTCTCAAATGATTTTTTTCACTATCATTTGTGACATTCATTTGGATTCAAGGTCATGTCAAACGAATATTTTAACATTCAATGTTTCAAAGAAATGATAATAGAATGTTTTTTTTTCATGTCATCAAGATTTATTTGAGAATTCAAGAGAATTCATCTCAATACTTATTTGCATTATTCAATAAATCATTTTTTTCTATAAAATAATGAGACTTTAAGTCTATAATTAACGATATTATGATAAATGAATTTCATAATCTTTCACGGATGCTTTCACAATTTCAGTCCACAATTTTTTTTATTGTGGTGTATTTGGATTACATATCCAATTTTTTCCTATAAGCCTTATTTTCTCACTTGATTTCAGATTCAAGATATATGACAATAAAATTGCTCAATATATGAATGAAAAATTATTTGGTTAGACTCATCTTCATGAATCATACTTTTGTAACAAGTAGGCTTAAATAAATTTTTTTTATAAACAACTCGTAAGTTGTAATTTATTTCATAAACAAGACGAGTTTCATATTGCTTTTAAGCAATCTTAATTTATAAATTGAAGCAAACATTAAGTTTCTTATTCTCGCCATTTTTTTAAATGATTGTAATTGCTTTTCTTGAATTAAACTTGTACAATATCAAGTTGAATCTTCTCTTTTAAAATTGTAGATTCGAAAAGGTAAATAGTTGTTGCTGAATCTTTACTCTTTTGGAATATATTTTGTAAATAAAGTTGAAGTAATTAATTATATTATAATATAGCATAAACATTTAAAAAATCGATCTTACCTCAAGAATTACTTACCTTTATATAACAATAAAATAAAAATTACGAAGAGTCTCAAATCATATTAGCTCGGTTGGTAAAGTCGTGCTGATAACATGTTGTAAAATAAGAAGAAATAGTATAAAGATAATGAAGGAGCTTTATTAATCTTATGGAACCAAAAAGTGTGGTAGGAACAATGATTAACTAGTCTTTATATAGGGAATACAAGACCGCCGGACTAGCCTACTAACTACACCATATATTATGATGTCGCCTAGGGTGTGATAAAATAATAGAAAAAAAGATAGATAAACGATGCACGAATCACCGTAGACTTAACAAGGTGGTGCAAGTATTACAGGACGTATGCAAATTTTAATGATAAGAAGATTCGATCCTCAGGGACTTAAATGTGTTAACAGATGGGTGAATAAATCAAAGTAGCAATTAATAATTAAAAGATAGAAAATAAATATGATTGATTGAGAGTTGAGATTAACAACTAAATAAATTAAAAGACAAGTAATTAAATATGAGAGAATATAGCTTAGATTTTGCTAGTATGCACTAATCCTTCTAGTCTTTCTATCAGTTCAGTTTATAAGGAAGATAATAGCTCTTAGATAAGTAGTCAGGATTCTAAATTCCCCCTATCCCCACAGAGCGAACTAGGGTGGCGACCTCACAATCACGAGGGGTCTCAAATCATGACAAATAGGGAGACATCAATATAGGATTAAATATGAGAGTTACAAAGAATAAACTAGAGAAGTTACAAAGCCTCTCCACCACTCTTGAATAATACACACTAATATAATATTTCATAACAATGTATATCAAACATCTACAATATTTTAGCAACTCGATTTTATATTTTTAGTAACTATCCATTAGTGAAATTTCGTAGCATAAATTATTAGTCAATTAATTTTCTTTTGTATATATTTTATTTCATTATAAATGTAAGCATATTAGGACAATTTTGAGATTTAATATATAATTAATAAATGATATAAATTCAAATAAGACATAAATTCTACGTAGATTATAGAAGAATATTTAATATATCAAATATTTTTAATTATTAAAAATATTAAATATCAATCATCAATATATAGTATTTACAAATTTAATAAAATATAATTTAACATTGATTTTTAATTTTCTATTAATAAGCCAAATCATATAACTTTAGATTTATTTTTTTAAATTTCATCTATATAGTTTTTTCAATCCTGTAACAAATATTATTATCGGTTACTTTTATTATCAAAACCTTAACAAACGCCACGACATATATCGATCTCTTTTGCTGTCCAAACAGCACATTATCATCCTTCACATTTATTTCACACACAATAATATAGAAATATATTACTCAGCCTATATATTCTACCCACTCCTCTTGTTCAATTCTCACCTAATCATTTTTTCACTATAACCATAATCCTCTCTTCTCTTTATGTAATATGTATATCCTCTGTCAAGTAATATATTCAATATTCAATTTATAGATTGGTGGTCATTACATTTCAATACAAGATTCATATAAATAAGACTCGCAAAAGGTTAGATTATTGAGATTTTTTAATTATTCAACCACTTTTTAGTTCCTCTATCTTGATAGTTTTGATAATGCATTTTTTGTATTATCCATTATATGACAATTTCTCTTATATCTATAATATTATTATGTTGTTTTTTTGGTTTGCATTTGTTTAGTTATGGTTAGTTCGCATCAATATTTGATTTGATCAATAGAGAAGATTATGTAACATTAAAGTAGAGAGTGCATATAACAAATAAGTAAATGTTTATTGTAAACATATACTCAAATTATTAATTATAAATTATACAAACTTGAGGTAGGAGAATAGAATCTTAAAAATTTATTTATTCATGGAATTCAATTAAAGATATTTAGAATTTGGTCTTTATTACTTATTAAAAGCCAATATGAATTCTTTATTAAAAAAATAATATGCTTTCACTTAATAAATACGTATTTACTTTTCAATTAATAATTTAATAAATTTATTTATTCAAGGAATTCAATTAAAGATATTTAGAAATTGGTCTTTATTACGTATTAAAAGCCAATATGAATTATTTATTAAAAATTTAATATGCTTTCACTTAATAAATACGTATTTACTTTTCAATTTAAAATTTAATAATTTATTATTATTTTTAATTATTTTTTATTTTTAATTAATTTTTTTAATTCGAACTAATTTATTGAATCAAAACACGGAATATTACAAATGTAGCACATTAGAAAAGTGCTTAGCCCACATGTGGAGATAAATAAAGACGGCCCGACAACATCAATTGTGACGTATATAGTTGCGCACAATCACTCTGTGCCAACCTGCCATAACTCCCTGTAATTCCTCTCAATAATCTGATAATACCCCGGATGATAAAAATGATGTCCAACTCACTCCCTAATTGATGGAGAATATCATTCTTATGCTGGAAAATATCAAAGGTGAGGAGGAGGAAAATGTGGATACGTTTGAAAATGAGGCAATTGATGATGTTGATGAAGATATATTTGAAGGATTGGATGATAAATTGGTAGGACCTAGCCAAGTCACCGACATGTGTTTGGCAGATTACTTCCCGGAACCAAATGTGTTGTTATGGAATTTAGTATGTAGTGTTGCCCTCCGCTGAGTGTGATGTGATTTTCTTAGTTAATTAGTTTTCATTATTTTACTATTTTAATTGGCGCAAATATACTATTAATTTTTACTTTTGATTTGTGTATACAGTAAAAACTATATATATTAATACAAATGAGAACATCAAAATTTATTAATTAAAAGAGTTATTGATTAATCAATAAATTAATAATTATTAATTTATATATATATATATATATATTAATATTTTATTAATTTATAATGAAATACCTAATTTACAAATACCATTCAAACTTTCACTTAATTATTATACAATGCATATACAAACATGTATCAAATGAATGGTCTAATTTGATAAAACTCTTCAATCTCTCGCTTTAAATGCTTATAGAGTTTTTTGAATATAAATGGCCCCAATTTAAAGTGAGAGATACATTGAAGATAATAATTCACTTTATGGTGCTTGTATATGCATTGTCTTGAGAATATAAATTATCCTTCATTTATTCTTAACATAATTTATATTTATTGAAGATAATAATTCTTGACCGTATCACATTAAAATACATGGGATATTGTCATAAAGTGATACGGTCACTTTAATGAATTGTTAAAGTGAGAGATACATTAAAGATAATAACCTTTGACCGTATTACTTTATGGACATTAATAAATATAAATTTAAAAAAAACAAAAGACAATAAAGTCATTTTTCAAAAAACCTTCTAAAATATCCCATATAATATGTAGTATATAAGGAATTATTAATTTATATTTAAATTGGTGGTCTACAGGAATCATAAAAAATGTATTATCTTATAATTTTAGCGAATTATTACTTTATCACCCTATCCCTGAGTCGGGACCGGCAAAAAATATTATCTTAGAGAGTTTATTAAATAATTGAGTATTAATTTATCTAGTTTTTACTGTAGTTAGAAGTTGTGGTACATAGTTTTGTGGATTTTTTTGTATTTATCATAGTGGAGGTGTTTACTTTAGTAGTATTCTACAATTGTGTGTACTAATAAAAGTAGTTTTCCAAACTAAAATGTGCAATTGTGATACCTGTTTTCAATCGAAATTATAGTTAAGGAAATGAAATTTTAGCTTTAACAATATCTTTTATTTTGTTTACCTATACTATATTTTACATACTTGAGAATATATTAATTATACAGAGGTTTGAAGTAGACATTGAGATGCACGTGGTAGTTAAAAATTATCTAGTTATAATAATATGTTTGTTTCTCGAGCGTAAATAATACAAAATGTTTCTAATTACAATATTCATTTGTGTTTTTGTAGGTGCTATAATGTGTATGCTAAGAGATGTTGAACGATTTTTTAGGGTTTTCACAACAATAACCCATTACATAAAATAATTAACAAATGGATATGGTGGTGCATTGGTATTTTGAAGGCGAAGGAGGTGATGGAGATGATGATCAGAATTGGAGGTGTAAAGAAAGGAGAAATAATTGGAGATGCAAAGAGAAAGCTATAAATGGTTGCCTTTTGTGTGAGAAGCATACTTTAGCTAGAAATCTCTATTACAAAATGTCTAAGAAGAGGAAGCTGGAAACTTAGAAGATCAAACTTCACACTTAGCTATCTTGGTGGCTTCTGGTGGTGGAATAACTACAATTATATGTCTATGAGTAATCAATCAAGATTCCCCACTTCTATCGCCTTCGGTGGTGTAATTGCCGGCTAAAATCAAGCATCATCTATAATTTTCTCTTATGAAGATTCTAATAACGGTTGGGAGAACATAATTACAGGAGAGAAGCAGATGTATGGTGAAAAGGTAAATACTTAGAACAAAATAAAGAACGGTAGATTAAGTAATGGAGAAGAAGTTAGAAATGTGAATGTAATTGTAAAGCAAAAGTATATATTATAGTAAATCTATACCTTGTTTGCAGGTGATTTATCTTTTATTTATGTAGATGCAAAACATTTGAGTGAAAATGATGTCAATTCCTTTCAATAACCTAAACAAATTGTAATGAATAATCTATTTAGTCAAATGTAAATAGCATTAACATAAATCATTGTTGGTTACAAAATATTAACAAATTTTGTGTATTTCAAAGTCACCCTTAAGTAGATTAGCTGATTAGCAAGGTGGATTATCTATCCAAAGGCCAAGAAAATTGTCAATTACCATTTGTTTGGCCACCCAATCATCTACTCAATTTCTAGTTATTCTCACATTTAAGAACTTGATCTTGTACTTAGTTTTACAAATTAAAATACACCTAACCAAAATACTGGTACAGCTATATAATCTAACAACTATATAATTTGCTTGGTTAATATAAGGTTATCATTCTCGAGTTCCATAGATCCAGGAGGAAGTCTTGAAGCCATCTCACATCATAAAATGATTACTCTTTATTCTGCTTCAACCACGGAGTTTGTTTGTACCTTCATAGCAAAACCATCTAGCATTGTACCTATTGAATCCCTCAAAACACAAGAAACAACAACTAAATTAGTTTTTATTTCATAAGCAGCATCACAATTAAGTTTATAGTTTCCTTTAATAGGGGGATTCCAACTAGTATAATCCCCACCCTTTGCAATACTTGTACCATAATAAAGAGAAATATTATTGATTTTAGTATCACAAAACCTTGAAGATAGAACATTTGAGCCATTACTATTAAAATTTGTATTTCTAATATAAGTTATTCACCTCAGTAGTAGCTTATTTGCTGCACAATACTCATCATAGGTCATAATTGATCTTTGAACAATAATTAAAGGGTCAAGACTATATCATTTATATATAAACTCATTCCTTCCTTTCCAGATATGGCAAGCCACAAGAAAAGAAAGATTACCCATATTGAAAGATAAGTCACCATTTTCATATGCACACACTCTTATGAAATGAATCTATTTTTTCCCATTAAATGAAGGTTCAGATAAAGAGTTAAAGAACAATGAATTAACCAACCAATACAAGAACAACGAAACCGAGAAGATGCTCAATGGTTTTATTTTCAGCTCCACATAGATTGCATTCATGATTATCAATTGATTTAATTTTACATCTATTCACATTGGTAACTAATCCATTATTACAATATATCCGAATATATTTGTTTACCTTTGGCATAACTTTTAACTGCCAGATAAATTTTCAATCATTTGTATCCATTTGAACTGAGGAAACTCAAATTTTGGTGTTCCTTAACATCTCTTGCCTTTGTTGAGGCCTATATAGCTTGTTATAACATTCATCTCTTGAGATCCCTTGATATAGACTTAGTCCAATAAGGGGTATCATTTCAGTGATAAATTGGAATGTACAATTGGCTAATGGTTGCTGCAACTTCAGGTGTAAATAAGCAATTTAACAAATCCATATTCCATTTGATAGTATTAGAGTTTAAGAGCTCAAAAACAAACTCAATAGTATAGTCAGCTGGCTTAGATATTATAATATTAATAGGGAGACAAGAAATTTCCCAAATATGTAAGGTTTTTCCATCCCCAATGTTCCATTTCAACTTATCATTTAAAACAATCTATCCCTGTTTCAATGCTCTTCCAACTCAAGGAGCAATTGATACTCAAAGAAGAATTTAAAAAACTAGTGTTAAGAAAATATTTTCCTTTAAGCACTTTAAATAAAAGTGGGTTTGAGTTGTTAAAAATTTTCCAAGCATTTGATGCTAATTTTGTGTAGTAAAATCATTAAAACCCAAACCACCATATTCCTTAGTATTCATGAGAGTTTTCCATTTAACCCAGTGGCATCATTTTCTCTGTGATTGTTCCAATAAAAAATTAAAACTAGAGAATTTAGAGGACTAGTGAATTTTTTTGGTATTAGTAAAATTGACATATAATTAGGAATTGCTCCTATAATAGCTTTTATCGAGATATCTTTTCTACTTTTTAAAAAAAAATTTGTATCCTATCCATCCATCCCCATTTTAAAGACTTAAATTTAGATTTTCCCCAATCTGAAGGAATACCAAGATCCTCTAACTTCCTCATTCTGAGTTGATTTGAGATCTTATTTCTAATCTCAATAGGAGTTTGTTTGCTAAACAACACACTACTCTTATTAAGATTAATATTCTACCTTTTATACATTCCATATTTATTAAGGATATTAAGGATATATCAATATTGTAATCATCAGCTTCCAAGACAAAAATGTTGTCATTTGCAAACAAAATATGTGTAAGACTAGGGGTTGCCTTGGCTATCCTCAATCCTGTTAGGAGACATGTATGAACATAATATTTAATTAGTGAGGTTAAAGCTTGAGTAACAAGACAAAAAAGAATTAGACAATTGCTGTCTCCTAGTGTGTTCTAAATAAACACACCTAAAAAAGCAAGACACGTACCGCAAGTGTACGGGTCGTCCAAGTAATATCCGGTAAACGAGATTTCGATTTCAGGGACGGATTATGTAAGACTAAGGTGTTATGCAATAAATGAAAATAGTTTCTTGAATGAAAATTAAAAGTAACAGAGATAAATTTTTGTTTGGTTTTTTTGTTTAAGAACTAAAGTGCAAATAAAGTAAAGATTAAACTAAATTAGAACTAATGCAAGAAAATAAAATATGAAGAGACGCAAGGATGAGAAAATAGTACTTGAGTTACGCTAGGTTTCACCGAAATAAACTTAATTAATGGTTCATCTAAGGGACAAATCAGTAACTAGTAATAGTTGGGAGTCTAGATTCTCCTAACCCCCGTCAGGGTGGACTTAGGAGCTACTCTCAGATGTTACAAACCCTGCCAGGGCGATCATAATCAACCTTCGAAAGTCAGGTTCTCTACCCAATTGGCTATAAGATTAACTAAGTCCGTCAAGATCAATAATTTCTATCTTACGTTTATTACCTATGTCAGTAATTAAACCCCCCGTCAAGATGATAACTTCCCCACCAAAGTGAATAGCCTAATTACTCAAACGTATCTCTGATTTGCTAATTCATTGATAGTGAAATTAACTTACGATAATAAACAATACTGAATTACTCAATTCGAATTATATTATAAAAATCCCAAATCAGAAAACATCAATTAAATAAATTAAGGTTCAACCCATATAGTGATTCTCAAGTACTTAAGAAGTTTAGCTCATAGCGGAAAATAAAAATAATAGAATAAGATTAAAAGACATAATTTTAACAGAAAGAAAATAAATAAAACCCAATGAAGAGGTTGGGTTTGGCTTCGAATTGGAGAAGATGACTGCTCCATATCATAGCTTCTTCCTTCCTGCTTGCTCTGATTTGAATCCTTAAGCCTCTTGGATAATTATATGAAGTGTGTGTAAAAGAGGAGGCTAAGGGGTGTATTTATAGGTGTTAGAAATCCCTAGGTCGAATTTACTTGGAGTGGAAGACAAGTTAAGAACTCTTTAATTCGTAACCCTAAAATCTAGGAAAGGTAATATTCTGCTGCTGATTTGTTTTGGACATATCTCTCTCAATACTTATCCGTTTGATGCGTTCCAATAGTCAAAACCTCTTTTCTCGGAAAGATCTTTCCATTGGTCTAGACTATTCTCCTAAATTCCTAGGCAATCTTAAGTTATAGACTCGTCTTTCAAACGTGGCTGGAATTTCAGATTCATATGGCAGCTTTATCTTTTCCTTCTTTGCATATATCCTTCCTTAATCTTCTTATTTCCATGTAAATCTATTTCCTTTACTTCTTTGACTTGACTTGGTCTCTAATTAATTACCATATATCTTTTAGAGCTTCATATTAAATAAATAATTAAACTGCATATGCTTTAAAAATAATAATTCAATAATCCATGACTAGAAATAGGAAAGTGCACTCTAAAATTAGAAACTCGACTCAAATACTTTCTAACACACTAAAAATAAGCTAAGACTCTAATTATCACTTCTCCTCCTTGTATTGAAATTTAAGAACATACTAACTTTGCACTAAAAATAATCAAATTACCGCACAAAAGTTCTAAAAATGCAAATAGTCTAATTCCAAGGGGAGAACGTGCAATATGAGGAAATAAGCATAAAAGTCTAGCTAATAAGTCAATAATTCACCTAAAATGATGTCTCCAGAGGGCTAATTTTTAGAACAGATGGGGAGACATCAACAATGTATCTCCCTGTCTCAACCCTTTTTGTGGTACATCAATATCATGAAATTCTCCAATTATTTGACCTTTATAGGTAACAACGGTAATACAGTTTTCAATCCAATTTACCCAATTTGAGAGGAACCCCATTTTTCTCAAAAAATCAAGAAGAATATTCCATTCAATATTCTCATAAGCTTTACTAATATTAGATTTAACAACTATATTATATATTTTTGTTGTTCTTTTATTCTTAAGAAAATGAATAGACTCCTGGGCTATGATAATATTCTCAAAAATAGATCTTCCTGGCATAAATGCGGTCTGTTTTTTAGAATTAATGTCAATAAACCAAGGTTGAAGATAATTAGTAAAAATTTAGAAATAATCTTTGGTGTCGCCTAAGGTGTGATAAAAATATGATAAATAAAGTGACTAAAAGATGCACTAACACCATAGACTAAACACGGTACTCAATGCAAGTACCACATGTCGTACACAAGTCTTAATGATAAATAAATATTCGTTCTCAGGGACATAGTGTGTTATACAAATGGATTCAAAAGAAAAGAGTAGTAATTAATAGCTAATAAATTAAAAGACAATAAAAATAAATATGATTGATTGAGAGAATAATGATTAATGAAAACTAAATACAATCAAATAAAAAGATGTAAGAATAGATGAGAGAATATAGCTCAGGTTTTGCTAGTATGCACTAATCCTTCTATTTCTTCAACAAGTTAATAAGGGTGATTAAAGCTCTTAGATAAGTAGCCAGGATTCAAAATTCCTCCTAACCCCTTCCGGGTGAACTTAGGTGGCGACCTAACAATTACTAGGGACTTAACTAAGGTGGTCCTACGCCATTAGGTGCTTAGATGAGACGGTCCTGCAAATAATGATCAGTCATTAATAACAAACTTTAATGACTATTTAGTTAGACAAGCCCTTCCGGATCACTATCGCACACTAGACGCTTATGTGATGGTTCAGTAATTAGACACCCCTTCCAGGTGACCATCTAACTACTATTAGCACAACCCTAATTTGATCAGGATTAAGACAGACAATAAATCAAAGCACATAAATTAAATATATATGGTTAAGAAGCTAGAATCAATTTAAAATATTTTTCCCAAACAAAATTAGATAGAAGAAAATAGAATTCAAAGATTATACATATGCAAAACCCAATCTATGGGAAAATTAGTTCATACTAGAAATAATAAAACTAAAATAAAGATACATACTGTCAACTTGCTTCTCTTGAATGACTAAGGATTGAAATAAGGTTTAGACTGAGCAAGGACTAAACAAGGACATGTTTACAATGAGTAAAGGGTATATTTATAGGTGTTAAGGAAGCCCTATGTCGAGATGTTGGAGTAAGAGGCAAGTAATTGAACTCTTTTCCAAATCAAAATTGTTTCCTAAAATATAGGAGATATGATAAACAACTGATGTCTTGTTCTAGTCGTAACTTCTTCATTATTGGTCCGATTTTCGTATACTTTATATTGAAACGATCGGGTCAAAAAGATATACAATTTTCCTTTAGATTGCTCCTCCAATATCTTAGAATATTTTGAGTTATCTTCACTTTAGTGGACGTGACTACAGAATATTAGATAAGTTTGGCAACTTTTCCTTTCCTATTCTATCTCTACTTCCTTTTATCTCCAATTTTCATCCACATCTTCTTTCCTTATCTCTTTATAATTTATTTGGCATCTAATAAATTTTCATATATCTTTAAAACTTCACACTAAATAAATAAATTAAACCCAATATGCTCTAAAAAAATTATTAAATCAAGCCAAGAAATAGGAATTTATCAAAATATGATTAAAAATAAAATATTAATTAACCAAATACACCTACAATGATGTCTCCAACTTAGAGTATTATATCACAACTATGAAGACATCAATCTTATACACAAAATTTGCACAACGTATTTGTGTAAATGCACTAATCATATAAGGGTTAGTGTATTTAGGTATAAGGGCAATTATTGTGTTATTGATATCATAAAGATTAGAATTATTCATAATAAAATCGGAAGCAGGTCTAATAAGATCAATATTTATGAGATCCCAATATTTTTTTATAAACCATCAAAACCATCAACGAGGGGCTTTATCACACCATAAGGACCAAATATTAATTTTAAGTGCTTTCTCATCAACATGTTTAACAAAATTTAAATTCATCTCAGGAGATACAATATTATTGACACTATTCAAGATAGGAGGATCGTATCTAGGACCAATATTTTTACATACCTTATTATCATAAGAGGTGATCTCATGAACAATATCACCTTCCGAATTAATACAATCTCCACTATCAAATTTGAGTCTACAAAATTTATTTCTAGTCCTCTTTTCTTTAGTAATGGCATGTAAATACTTAGAGTTTTTATCCCCTAACTTGAGACAAAAAGGTTCTAGAACTCATTTCCCAATAAAGTTTCTCTTTTTTCCAATAATTTTTCAGCACAATATCCAAATTTTTTAAGAATATTTTATTGCAATCAGAGTAAGGGGAATTATTCAATTTTTCCATCTCAAGAAGAGTTTTTTAATAAGAATTCTGTTATTCAAAAGTCTTTGATATTCCTCTCCCCTGAACAAGAGAAAGGGATTTCCAAGTTTCAACAATAATAGAATTACAAGATTCCTAATGTAGCATCCTTTTTCAAGGACAAATCTCTTCTTTTTCTTGGTAAGAGTGTAATAATTAATTTATACTGAATTAAATAACAAGAGGCTTACAGAGGAATACCTCTTGAAGAGCAGCAAAATTGAATCGATCAGAAATCTAATTATCTTGCGGCCGTGGATCTGCTTACTAGAAGAGAGACCTCTATTTCCACAACCTAAGAGTCTTATGATTTTTGATAAGTGTATATTTTTGAATTATAGAGATAATAAGAATAGTAAAATAGAGGTGTTCATATAAAAAATGAAATCAGTTACTTCTTCTGACCAAACCCTATCTTATATAAAGTAGTGGGTAGTTATCTTAACTTCTACAGTTATTAATTTTAAAATTCAAAATTATTAACCTTTAACTTTATAACTTACTTTTGGAGAACTAAAAAAATAATAAATAATTATACATAATTATTTATTTATTTTTTATTTTTCTTACATTCTATCACTCACCCATAATTAAGTTATATCAACTTGTGGTACCAACATCCCACTATCTTCTCATATACACACTTGCACCAAAGTATCATCATACTTTGCAAATAGGTCGTGCGACCGGCAAGCATACAAGCACGTGTTACTAATATCCTGTTTGGGTACATAGTTGCTCAAATAATTCTCATTCGTTACGTATCCTGCAGTTTCCAGACTAATAATTTATTGTATCATATTTTAGTAACTCTGACCCCTTTAAATTTATATCACATCGTTTATGTGATCAAAATAGTTCACTGACATAACTTCATGTGTCTCACTATCATGTTATAGTCCAAATTGACTTACATGATCGGTATACCTGCAAGCATACACTTTGATACACAATTTTAGTCTTCCTTTTACAGTTAGATCCTTTTACGTTGATTAGGTTGCTTTCCCAAACATACCCCATTAGACCGAATCATTCATGATCATTGGTAATATGTATAAAGTAGCATACACCTAATCAAAATATCATGATATAGTCAAAAGTAATAAGGGAAAAATTAAAGGCATCACATAATGAAGTGACAGGGATCGACTCTTCACTTCTTTCTAGTCGAAAGCATACGTGGTATGACACATGTGTTATGTATTATTCATATAGCTCCAATTGTATGTCACAATTTTAGAAATACCATACAAATATATAATTAGACAAGTCTCTTTGTCTAAGATGAGTTCTTCGATCGATCAACCCTTCTATGAAATCAATCAAGCAACTCATATCTGGCTATTATGCACTAAATAGACAGTGCGATTCTACTTCGATCATAAAAGCCTAAGCTTAAAATGTATCATCCATGTTTATGATCTCATCTTAACACTTAGTTAAGGCGGCTATTTTAACTTAAGTTCTCTCAAGGGTTCTTCACTACTATGAGTTAGTTTATCTTTGAGCACTTCTTGTGACATAGGCGTTTGCCCGTGTGATAGGGCCAATCTCAGTCTATAGGACATACATACTTTCAAAAAAACACACATTATAATATATATCAAAAATCATATTATTAAAAAAATAGTTAAATAAGCATACTACTGAAAATATATACATGAATGCACATAAACTGGCAATATTCATACATTATATCTTGCTTAGTCATATAGATCTAACATATCCATAAATATATCCCTTGGGATATCCTTTGTGAATGGATCAGCAAGCATATTGCGTGTTGTACGTATTGCAAACCAACATCCTTTTGTGCAATAATACCTAACAAAGTTATACTTTATATCAATGTGTTTGGTCTTAGTATGATACATAGGAGCTTTCACACAAGCCTTTTCAGCTTGACTATCACAATTTGTAGTAACAGGAGTCCTCCCACTATCGCTTGAGAGTCCTAAATGTTCAAAGAACCTTTTTAACCAAACAGCTTTTTGAACCGCAGACGAGTATACTACAAACTAAACTTCCATTGTGGAAAAAATTATAAAGGTTTGTTTCTTGCTACTTCAAGAAATTGCGCAGTTATTTAACAAGAATACATGACCTGAGGTAGATATACGCACATATATATCACTAGCCCAAACGGCATAATATATCCTTCTAGGTGTAATCTATTTCCTCGAAAGCATAAGACATGATCCATAATGCCTTTTAGATATCTCAATATCCTTTTCACAACTTTCAAATTTTCTTGTCCCAGGTTCGATTGAAAATTGACTAAGTAAACCTACCACATAACATGTATCTGGCCTATTTCATATCATAACATATATAAGACTATCTATGTCACTAGAATATGGCAATATATACATTTTATGTTTCTATTCTTGAGTTCTAGGACACATTTCGAGAGTTAAGTTTATTCCCTTTGCTACAGGAGTGTCAATGGCATTGAATTTAGTCATACTAAAACGGTTTCGAGTATATTCATGATGTAAGGTTCTTGAGATAAAGATAATAGTCTTCTAGACCTATTTCTGTGAATCTTCACCAAGAATATAATTTGCTTCTCCTATATCTTTGATATCAAATTAAGAAGCTAGTCACTCCTTATTAGCTTGAATAAACTCTTTATCATTACCAGCTAATAGGATATCATCCACATATAGAGATAAAATTACAAAAATTGTATTGGGACGTTTAATATATACATAGTGGTCTTCACTTATCATCTCAAATCCATTTGGTGAAATGACTTCATGAAATCTCAAAATCCACTGTCTCGAGGTAAGCTTAAGACCATAGATTGATTTTAAAAATCTACATACTTTATTCTCTTAATATTTTGCAATAGAACTCGAGGGTTGTTCCATGAAAATAACCTCTTCTAAATCTCCGTTTAGAAATGTTGTTTTGACATCCATTTTGGTCTTACATTCCTTTTCTCCATTCATTCTTAGCAAGATGTGAAAGTGTTTAATTTACTATTCGAGGTTCTTCCTTGTCTTGTGGAGCTATCATAAAGACTTCTACTTCGATTTCAAATTGATGACGAGGAACTAAACCTCTAGCACTTCTCTTAGGTTGAGAATCTTGAGAAATAGGACGATTAGATGATGTAATGGTTTCAACTGTCTCAAATTAGAGGATTGTCATTCTTTACTTCTTGAGTATGTGTTACCTCGTCACATGTCACGTTTATTTGTATAGTATCCACTCGATTCTCATTATATGCACATAGAATAGAATTTGTATCAACCTCAATTAAGAAACCAATGATTCTTCTCTTCGTCAATTAAGATAAGTTAACATATATTTTTTATTGGATTTATTCATAAATCTAGTCTTTCTTACTCTTTGTAATCTATTCTCTTAATTCGAAAATAGCATATAAGAAACCAATGATTTTCGATTTCGGAATATAGATTATAACTTCATAATAAGCAAATTTAGAAACCTGTTAGCACATGGTTAACGAATATTTGATGCAAGAGGTAGTTATTACTAATTAGTTAGCAATGCTTTCAAACTATGTGTTTTTCCAACGAATATAAAAAAATATGATTTCAAACGACACAATAACATAATTTTTCATTTTTAGTTTGCTTAGCCAGTTTACTATTAATATTTCAACATCCAAAAACATTAATACTTACAAGGTATGGCATATCGAGCCATCCTAGATAAACAAAATAAGAAAACAACTTATGTCCTAAATAATATATCTCACTTTGACCCTACCAGTATTGTAAACGAATAATATTTGTTTAACGCAATATCAATTTTGAGGTATACCAATCAACCTCGTTCCTTTTTCAAGAAAAAACGTTTTTCTTCTTTTTTGAGCTTTTCTCTCAACAAACCTACATAACTTCTGAAGTTTAAATCTATTTCCATGGTGATATCTTCATCAAACCTAAATATCATATCATATATTTTTTAATTACTTTTGATCCATAACTTCTACACCGTGGTTGCAAAAAAAGCATTTTCTGGCCATTTTGGAATAGCACCAACACTGTATTCTCCCTTAGACGAACTTGTACCTGTCCCACATTGTCTTGAATTATAGTACCTGCAACTGAAAATTTAGTCTTAATTTTTAATTTATCATCTAAGTTGGCACAATAGATGAATTGGAAATTATAAAGCAACACATGGGTCGTTAGATGGATTGCACAACTTAAGGACAAGTTTATTTTTATTTTAAAGACATGAATCATCATCAAGATTTTTCTAAATGAAATTGTTCTCATCTACAACAATTACTTGATAGCATAATAATATAGCTACTGACTAAAGATCTCCCCATTCTTTTTATTGTTTAACATATATATGCTTTTACCTTAATGTAATCTTTATCTTTCAAGTATTTGGATAATGTTCAATGAACTGATATGCAACATCTTGAGAACTTTACTTAATCTCTATTAGAAATCTTGATATTGGTACTTTCCAAAAATATTTTTCTTTTAAGTAAGATTTCATTCAACCACTTAGATTAAACTAATTTTCTTGCGAAGCAACAGAACCGACATTATTTCAAAATGACTACAATATAATGAAAATATAAATTCCAAAGCCTCCTTTAATATGTGGTAAACATACATTATCTCATGTTATTTTTTTCACCAAATTATAGTTGATTATACCCTTCCACAAGAAAGCTCGTGTTCTACTTGTTACCATTTTAATCATACTTTGTGGAAGAGATAAAACTCCACACTAATTTGTTGGTAAAAAGTAAAGCACTATTGTAATAGTATTTAAAAAGGTGTGAAAATAAGCTTTACCTACTAATTACGAAAAGAAATAATAAAGACAGAAGTGTTAAAAAAATGAAACTAAATGACGAACCTGATTAGTGAAGATGATAACTAAACTGTAGTGTCGTGGAGGAGGCACTGCCTTAAGAACAGATTCCGGGACAGCCGAGATGCTACACTGTATTTTCGAACGTTCCCCAAGGTTTAAAAACTACTACCTACTCTCGTGTGCATTCACAAACGAAGGTTTGGAATCTGTATATGTTTCACTTAAGAACAGAAGTGAAGAAGAAGAATATTTTTGCTGGTGGTTTATTTTGTAAAGTTGTGTGTAAAATGAAGAAGAACATCACTATTTATACAAGAAAAACTAGCCAGTAGTATGTGGGTAAAAAGTGTTGGCCAGCGTGGTGGTATTAAAAGTAAAAATAAAACTAGTCTATTTTTATATTCCCCATGACAATATTTTGAAAATGTAAATTCCCAAAACTCCTTTATTATGTGGTAAACATATATTATCTCGTGATATTTTTTCACCCCATTATAGTTGATTATACCCTTACACAAGAAAACTTTTGTTCTACTAGTTACCATTTTAATCACCCTTTGTGGAAGAGATAAAACTCCACACTAATAATAAACTTCAAAACTACTTTTAATATATTTCATTAATTCTAGTCTATCACCGAAACAAAATAATTTGGAAGTCCAACTTTAAATTCTAAAATATAATTTATTGAGAACAGGGGAACAAACCTTGAAACTTAATCTTATTTTCAAAAACAATAATATATAAATGTGTATGTTATATTATTTTGAAATAAAATGGTAACAAAAAGGGAAAAGTATTCCATCCAATATGGGATGAACCTACACCAATTATATTTAAACACACACCCGTGTTGTAAACTTACAAAAGTAACTAATTTATCAATCTAATGACATGACATGTGTTTTGTTATAATAATCAACGGCAATTATGTAAATATTGGTTATGTTTTGATGAGGCGGACAGATACGTTGCACATGGCACGAGATCAACCCTCCTTGATGTCTCTTATAAATAATATCTTTTGCTTCAACATTATTCAATCGTTCCTACACAAAATCCTAGCCTCTTCCTCTTCCTCTCTACACCTCCACCTCCTTCTATTTTTATTTATCACATAGTAATTCAATTACCCTATCTCTTTTTTCTTAGACCCAATGTATTTGCAATGATAACTTATCCGCTTCTTCTCTCCAATACAAGTGGTATTTTCAATTTGTTTGTATATCAGATTGTTGGCCATTACATTTCAACTAAAGTGAGTTTTTTGTTTTTTTAGAAAAAGTTAATTTATTGTTGTCATTTTCAATCGTTCTCATTGCTTTTTAATAATATGTTATGTCAGTGATGGTTAAAAATAAAAATTATGGGTCAACTGGAAAATTATACATAAATCAATATCTTATTATTTTCAAATTCTTAATTGTGTAGTTTTTATTTGGAATGTTCTATTTTCAGTGCTTAGTTTTAGTAACCATAATAACTTTAAAGATTTGTGATTGTCCATGATAGTTGATAGATGAATAAATAGGATGTCTACAGTAACCATTGATGTGGTACATAGGTTGGGTTCATTTAAAAATAAAACTATGATTTATATTTCATATAAAAATGCTGCATTCATACCGATAGAAGTCTATAAAGAATAGTATAAGTATGATACATAATTATAACTATTTATTATACTAGAAGTAGTGATATTAACATTTAAATAATTTTTAATATGAAATTTAAAAACTTATCTAATAATAGGGTACACCATTTCCATGTAAAATGTGTATAGTAAGCGTAAAATGTGTATAGTAAGCTATCAGGATGTATACAATAAGTAGATTATATTGATTAAGATATTGGAACATGATTAATAGGTTATTGTTAATCATAAATATTTAAAGCAGTGTTAGATTAGAGAAATGCAAAGTCAATGTTAGAACTAACTAATTAATTATTGTTTTCCTTTCCCCATTAGAAAGTTTCTAAATACAAAATAACTTTCTAGGAACTTAATTACTGCTTCGACTATGGTATTAAATATTTGCAAATTCGGTATATATGGTATACATGTAGATCTTGTTGTACATGATATGGAACATATGTCATTTGTATGTATATTGTAATTTATATTCTCATCTTCGTATTTTCTTTTTTTCTGAGTTTTTTTTGGGATAACACACCTCTTTTATTACTTTCTTGTAATTGTCTTTAATTCTCATCTACCTATTCCACAGACTCATCCCATTTTTTCTCTTCACATGTTAAATAATCTGCTACACACTAAAGCGTATATGGTATTCAATATATATAACAAAAAGGTGTTGAAGCCTCTTGGGCTCTAAGGATGATCGAAGCCCCATAAACCTAAGTAAATTTGTACAATTTTCAATATTTATGTTTTTAATTTTGGTTAATTATTAGTTGGTTTAGATTTATATTGATGATATGTGTTAATTATTGGTCAATATTTGGATTGATGGTTTAGGTTAGGTTGCTCTAGCGTACACAATTGATTTTCTTTTGCTATTCTTTTTCTATCGATGTTCAATATGGTACAATATTTGCATATATAGGTACTTAAAGTACAATTTTTGAAAACTAAATTATGAAATTAGTTTATGAATCGTTCATACTTAATTTATCATTGCAAATATGTATCATTTGAAAATATAGAATCAATATAGGGACTTAATTTTCTCTTAATATAGGGACCTCGAGTGCCATTTTTGCAGAATCAATTACGAAAAGAGTTTATTATAATGTATCATTTGACTTTCATAGTTAATGTGGAAAGTCAAACTTCGAGAATATAGAACTTCTTTACGATCAAATCATGGATAATTTCGAAAAGAAAGGATATGAAAAATTCTTATTTACTATATAAATATTAAATTTTGCATTTAGATCCCCCACAACTTTGTATATTTACATGTTTATTGAGCAGATATTGCTTACAAAATGAGTAAACATGTAAAACTAATATGCAAAAATTAAGTTTGGTGTTTAATTTTGAATTTTCGGGCTTGTGAAAGATTAATTTTTATATGTATTTAGAGAGTTGAGAATGAAATATTGCTTTGGAAGCCAACGATTTAGTACGGAGATTGCTGGAGCAGTGTGAAAAACTTTATTGAAACTTCATTTTTCCGAATTATAATTTCTTAGCTTATAAATATTAAATAGTTATATGTATGAATTCAAGTATCCTATCCCGGATCGTGATATATGGTACATCAATATTCACTCAATTTTCATTGCAAAACACTAGCTATAGGTATAAAATTCTACTTGAGGTTTATCACTCTTTATGTTATCTTATATGTCACACTTAGTTAGAAATCCAAGAATGAAAATAGACCTAAGCTTTGGGATGTTTCTTTACCAGGGAGGTAGGAGTAGTTTTTTATTTCGGATTTGCGATCCAACCCTCCTATTCTCATTACAAGGTTTGCTTGACTTTGTTTAACCTCCACATCCTTATGTTTATTCTTATTTTTATGATACCTTTGTAATTTTCTTAAGGTTGTCTCATGCTAATTCAAGGACCCTAGGCAGACGGTTATGTCCTATGGTGGAAGGTAAAAAATTTAATGAATTTATAAACGGTAAAGTTATGCATATCACTCATGTAATGGTTGCTTTTATGTTCTGTTTTGTAGCACCATTCTTTGTTGTTGTGACAATGGGACTATATGACGTTGGCATGAGATCCCAAATTATTTGGAGAAAAATGTTGATAAATATGTGGTTATTGATAGAAATGGGACTAATGTGAAATGAATTCAACTATTTAAGATGTCTAGATTTGAAATGAGATGGTACTTTTGTGAGCATGATAGCTTTCACTTTTGAAGTGATTTGTGTTTATGTAATATGTAATAATTAATCACTTAGAAGAAGGCATGAAAATAAACAATGTATTAAAAACATGTCTATTATAAATATTTAAAAAATATATTTTCCAAGTATTAAAGAAATGAAATTTATTACTTAATAAATAAAAATATAGGTATACAGCCAAACTGGAACCTTGGAGCGGAATCGGTCCGAACTGGTAACACGAGTTCCTCTAACCGGTTCGGTTTTCATACTTCGCAAAAAACGGACCGGACCGGTGAGAATAGGACCGATGGATCAGACCGAAACGTTAAGCCCATCGGTCCGGACCGGTGGGACCATTAGCCAGGCTAAACCGAAACCTAAACGGAAGGGGGTTATGTTTAGGAATTAATTTCACTTAATACGGACAAAATAAATAAAATAATAATGCTCAAATCATGGTCTTTAGTATTTTAAATTGGTACATATATTATCCGATAATCAAACTATTTTATCAACTATGCAACATATAGTAAATGTTGACACTCATAATGTGTTGGTCACCCCTTATGTGTAGGTTCCTTCATTTAATCATTATTACTTCATTGCCTTTTATGTGCTTTATTAATTCATAGCTAATTAATTGTGTTGATAAAATTCATTTGTTCAAATAAGAGAAAACTTAGAAGCTTTGAAAATATCATTGATTAAACTTTGACATTATGTAACTATGCTTACTTGTGTATTTTTCGGTGCAATATGGTTCATTTCTGGTCTTGAGGTTTGTTGGGATTTCTATTGGATAATGAAGAGAAGTTAGCGTGCCAAAAAAATTGCATGTTCCTCCATGAGCTATGTAACTAACTCACCCATCCTCTCATTTTCATTCTTGATCAACAAGTTTCCAAAGTATAGCCTCTCATTCTCTCCTCATCCTTTCATTTTCTCTCTCCATCACTCTTTCTTCCTCTTCCGAGACAATATGTAATTTTTGCTTTTTTAGACTATACATACCTTTCTATTCATATTCCTAGATTTCTTATCTCATCTCTTTCAAATTCTCTAGACCACAAGATGAACAAATGAGGAAGGCAATCCATCTATATATACTAGTTGACAGACATCGAACATAAAAATGGAATGGTATAAACCATTTGCTAACAACCGGGACATATTCCTTTAATCACACTAGACATGGCATTAACGTTGACAAGACGAGTTCTAGATAAGACGAATTCTAGAAAGCTGGAAGGGAACACACCATCATTGTTACTTTGGGAGCTCAATTTAACCGGTTCAAGTGGTCGAAATGACAAAGATGGGTTTTATAAATCCCGGTTCAATTATGGTGATATGTAGTAATTAGGTTGTATACATTTTATATTATCAATCTATTGTAATAAATAATTACGTTTTAATAAAATGTATGTTGTCTATTTTAAAATTAGTTAGAATCAATCGCATTATCGGAGCGTGAACCAACAAAAACATTTGTGGATGTGGATCTCCTTATCCTAAAGGAATGATTGATTAACTTAAATGAAACTCACTTGAACTAAAAATGTTTCCTTTTAATGGATTCGCATGGTAATGGACATTATTGTGTGTTCAAGAGTTGTTTAGTCCATAGCATACTAAACATATGTCAACTTTATTTATATATTATAAGGTTTTTTATCCTTCTCAAATTAGATCTCTTCATTGTTTGATCACTTTTGGTACAAGATAAATTTATTTCTCCATTAGATTCATACATCTTCCATATTCCATCTGCATAATCGTTTCTCAACTAATATTTGTGTTTCTTCAACCCATGGTAAGAACACATTACCTTTTACAACAACTTCCCGAACTTGAAGCAAGACACATGTGCTATGACAAACACAAGGAACCAAGTATACTACCTATACTCATGATACTTCCTTAATATATTACACGGCCCATAATTTAGAGAAATTAAATTGTTTTTAGTGGTGATACAACTTTTTGACTAACTCCAAAAGAGTGGATAAAACAATTTAGCTTGTAGTGAGTAGATATGACTTTAAATTCTCTTGAAACCTTATTAAATGATCACAATAAAACCTTTTAAGGTTGGTCGATGGGAGGTGTAAGTGCTAACTTGAATGAGCTCCATTATATGGCTAAAAATAACCCCCAACGATCATAGGCCATGTGTATAACGAATATAAATAAAATCCAGCGTGTTGAGCAAAACAACGTCCTCTACGGTCTATCGCAAATCCTATGGTGTATTGAAATTATGTTTTACTGTGGGGTAGTATTTCATATTGCAGGCTATAAATCATGTGTGTACCACGTGCGGTATACCGTGATTATCAACGGTTCACCGTACCCTTGTTTTTGACATTCTAAAAATTGTTTCTTGTTGTATGAACTAAGGTATGATATAAAACGTGGTATGTGTAAAATATAAGTTAGAAAACGTGAGTTAAGTATGAAACTAATACGAATAATAAACCCAACAATAGTTTTAGTTTAAAAGTGTTTTGCCGAATATTTAAATAAGATTAAAACAAATGTTAGACCAACAATATGTATCTACGTTTCTTTTCCACACATTTAGGACCTTTATTGTAAAAACAATTCAATAATGAACTATTTATAATGAAATCAAAGTTTTATGTTGGAACAATATTGTATTAGATTATTAAATAAAATTTATTGATTTTTTATTTTATATAAGACTTGAACTTTTATTTGGACCCTAATTAGTAAATGTATTATGTATTATCAAAATAAAATAAATGATAATAAATTATTTAAGTTACTTTAGTTTATTTATATTGAATCCGTTTAATCCTATAGTTCTTTAAAAAGAAAGGAAATAATCATTTTTTTAGTATTTCAAATAATTTAATAATTTTTTTATGATTTCTAAAATAAGTATTCAAAAGTTGATCTCAAAAGTTAACTAAATTCCACCAAATAAATGTCATGTTCACTATTTTGTTTATATTATTCATTGTATTATTCATTGTATTATTCACCTATTTTGGTATGCAAAACATTAATATTCATATCAAAATTATAATTACTATTTAATTAGATATTCAATATAAAATTTGTAAGGATCTTAAGACTAAAAAGAAAAATTAATGGTGAATCTTGAATATATTATGTATTAGAATTTTTTTTAGAACAAGAAGAATTTAAAAAAAAAAAAAGTTTAACATATTACTCAGATATGTTCATATAGTTTGCATTTGGTTATTTGATTCCATTTCTCCATCTCTTGCTAATAGTGTTCACAAAATAACATTTTTATTGTTAAAATTGAATTTGTCTCTATGTATGTATTTAATTGTTTTCTTTTTTAAAACATGATCTAGTCAAGAGATTATTACAAAAAATTAAACCTAATTTTTTTCTTCTACAATTTCATGCATTTGATATAAAAACGGCAGCAGAGTTTGGATTTAGAATGATAAAATTCAATTAAAATAATAATTTATTTTTCAATATTTTTTAATCAATTAAATAAATTCTTTAATTAATTACTTTATATTTCTTTTTAAAATAAGTTCATTTTTTTTTATTAATGTATCATATTTTTCATTTTTTAAATAACTAATTTATTTCTAACCTTTTTTCTAATTATATAAATTAAAAAAGTGTATAAGGCTAACTTCAATAACTCCTCAATTGTAACAAAAAGATAAAATCTGGTGTTGAATCTTGTAAAAAATATTTCCAATGGGTCAAAAATATAAAACAATATACTATCTCATTCATATTCTATTAAAAAAACCTAATACAATTTTCCTAATATTATTCAACTAATTAGTGTATATATTGGACCATCCAATATTGGATGGAAGTCTTACCCTAACACATTTATCAATTACTTTCTAGCGTATTAATTCCTTATATATACTCTTCATAACTTATCATTCTTTTCATTTTGTTATTTGTCATTATTTTCTTCTTTCTCTCTTTTAGGTTTTTTCTCTTCCGCTCTCTCTTTCTCTCAAACTTTGTTCTTCTTCCATTGTTGTGATAAAGATACAACAAATATTCTCTTTGTTTCTCAATTTATTATAAAACACACACCTCATCCCATCAAAACAATCACATCGAAGGATTTTATGGTGAAATTCAAGGCGTTGCAGGTTCAAATAATCAATTTTTAAAGGTAATACATCTTCAAAATTATTTATAGTATGGATCTAAATTTGGTAGATATAGATCTATATTGTATGTATAAATTTATATTTAGTCGTGGGTATAGATCTCTATTTTTGTAACGGTAAATTTGATTTTTATGTCATTGATCTGTAATTTTTTTGTGTATGGATCTTTATTCATGGGCATAAATCTATATTTTCAAGAGTCAGAACTCTTATTAATTATTTTTAGTATGGATCTACATTTTAAAAATATAGATCTATATTTTTATGGGAAAGAATTCTTATTAATTTTTATTTAATTTTGTCCTGGATTTGCATATATATTGTGGGTATATTCTATTGGTGGAAAACGGATCCTAAATTCTTATATATAAATTTGGAACAAATTTTTAATGTTCCAATTTTTTCGAAAAACATAACAATGTATAAATTTCTAAAATATCTAGATTTCCGTTCTGATTTTTGTTTAAGATTTATATTTTTGATTTTTTTTTTCAATTTTAGATTCTACTTATTAAATAAATAATAAAATTTATAATTATAAAAAAGATATACGATTGGAAACATTTTCATTATGTTGGAAGAAATAAAAAACTAAGAAACATGATAAAATCTGAAACCCATTTTTTGCTTTGATTATCCATTTGATCTTATAATCCTGATAATATAAATGATAAATTTTAAGATAAATAATTTTTTAATTTCTAATTTTTAACCATTAATTTTGTTATTTCTGAAATTCCAAATTTGAAATTTTTTTAGAATAGAAAATCTATTTTAAAAAAATGAAATTTTCCTAAAGAACTTTTTTCTTCTGTTACTTCCTATTTCCACCCCTAATATATTACACCATTTTTTTTGAATTACAATGCTTGGGTGGTGTGTTGACTTTACATAAATTATTTTACTGATGGTTTTACAGGGTATATCTTATTGGTGGTTTATAGTGATTGGTATGATGTGTTGTATTTTGTTATTTTTAATTAATGATCTTATTCTTTTGAAGAAAATTAAACCAAAGAATTTATATTTCCATGTGATATGGTCAAGAAAAGATTTATCTTGAAACATATGGTTACCCATCGAATTATTGCAGAGACATAAAAAATTATAAATAGTGGATATAATTATAAGGACCTACAATATAATTAAAAAATCTTAACTATGTGTATACCCATTACAAAAATATACTAGTACCCATCTCCCGCGAGGGTGTATGATAAGATGTTTTAATCAATATTTGGTGTAATTTGAAATCATCCATAAAGTAAACTAGGAATCATAGTAGAACAAAAAAGTAACCAGAAGATTCGTCGTATCCAATATCTCGTCACCCAATTTATTACAAATTTTAGCTATATCTAGCTATCCCAAATATAATTAGTAATATTTTTTATATTTTATTTTAAATATATTTTATCCATAACTTATTAATGTGGTAATGAGTAAGAGTTTAATTGTATGGATTTGTTACTTATGTACTAGAATTTTTCTTAGAACAAGAATTTTTTTTTAAATATAGTTTAATACAATATACTCAGATATGTTCATATAGTTTGCATTTGGTTATTTGACACAATTCCTCAATCTCTTGCTAACAGTGTTCATAAAATATCGGTTTTACGATCTAAAAAGGTCCATTATATTGTATTATCTCAATTATTTTTCAGATTTGAGCCTTATTCACGGAATTACAGTCCTCAAGTCTAAAGTCTTACTGTTAAAACTGAATTTGTCTCTATGTATATATTTAATTGTTTTCTCTTCTAATAGCTGGCATGAAATTAAAAGAAGATCTAGTCAAGAGATTATTACATCAAATTAAACCTAATTTTTTTTCTTCTACAATTTCATGCATTTGAAATAAAAAACAGCACATAGCTTGGATTTAGAATGATAAATTCAATTAAAATAATAATTTATTTTTTAATATTTTTTTATCAATTAAATAAATTCTTTAATTAAATACTTTCTATTTTTTTAAAAATAAGTTCATTTTATTCTTATTAATGTATTATATTTTTCATTTTTTAATTAACTATTTCTAACCTTTTTTTAAATTATATAAATAAAAAAGTATATCTAACTTCAATAACTAATCTTTGTGTTTCTTAAACCCATGGTAAGAACACATTACCCTTTACAACAACTTCCCGAACTTGAAGCAAGACACATGTGCTATGACAAACACAAGGAACCAAGTATACTACCTATACTCACGATACTTCCTTAATATATTACAGGGCCCATAATTTAGAGAAATTAAATTTTTTTTAGTGGTGATACAACTTTTTGACTAACTCCTAAAGAGTGGATAGAACAATTTAGCTTGTAGTGAGTAGATATGACTTTAAATTCTCTTGAAACCTTATTAAATGATCACAATAAAACCTCTTAAGGTTGGTAGATGGGAGGTGTAAGTGCTAACTTGAATGAGCTCCATTATATGGCTAAAAATAACCCCCAACGATCATAGGCCATGTGTATAACGAATATAAATAAAATCCAGCGTGTTGAGCAAACAACGTCCTCTACGGTCTATCGCCAATCCTGTGGTGTACTGATATTATGTTTTACTGTGGGGTAGTATTTCATATTGCAGGGTATCAATCATGTGTGTACCACGTGCGGTATACCGTGATTATCAACGGTTCACCGTACCCTTGTTTTTGACATTCTAAAAATTGTTTCTTGTTGTATGAACTAAGGTATGATATAAAACGTGGTATGTGTAAAATATAAGTTAGAAAACGTGAGTTAAGTATGAAACTAATACGAATAATAAACCCAACAATAGTTTTAGTTTAAAAGTGTTTTGCCGAATATTTAAATAAGATTAAAACAAATGTTAGACCAACAATATGTATCTACGTTTCTTTTCCACACATTTAGGACCTTTATTGTAAAAACAATTCAATAATGAACTATTTATAATGAAATCAAAGTTTTATGTTGGAACAATATTGTATTAGATTATTAAATAAAATTTATTGATTTTTTATTTTATATAAGACTTGAACTTTTATTTGGACCCTAATTAGTAAATGTATTATGTATTATCAAAATAAAATAAATGATAATAAATTATTTAAGTTACTTTAGTTTATTTATATTGAATCCGTTTAATCCTATAGTTCTTTAAAAAGAAAGGAAATAATCATTTTTTTAGTATTTCAAATAATTTAATAATTTTTTTATGATTTCTAAAATAAGTATTCAAAAGTTGATCTCAAAAGTTAACTAAATTCCACCAAATAAATGTCATGTTCACTATTTTGTTTATATTATTCATTGTATTATTCATTGTATTATTCACCTATTTTGGTATGCAAAACATTAATATTCATATCAAAATTATAATTACTATTTAATTAGATATTCAATATAAAATTTGTAAGGATCGTAAGACTAAAAAAAAATTAATGGTGAATCTTGAATATATTATGTATTAGAATTTTTTTTTGAACAAGAAGAATTAAAAAAAAAAGTTTAACATATTACTCAGATATGTTCATATAGGTTGCATTTGGTTATTTGACTCTATTTCTCCATCTCTTGCTAATAGTTTTCACAAAATATCATTTTTACTGTTAAAATTGAATTTGTCTCTATGTATGTATTTAATTGTTTTATCTTCTAATAGCATACATGAAATTAAAACATGATCTAGTCAAGAGATTATTACATAAAATTAAACCTAATTTTTTTTCTTCTACAATTTAATGCATTTGATATAAAAACGACAGCAGAGTTTGGATTTAGAATGATAAAATTCAATTAAAATAAGGAAAATTCTTCCATCCAATATTGGATGATCCTACACCAATTATATTTATACACATACCCCATGTTTTAAACTTATAAAAGGAACTAACTTATTAATCTAATGACATGTGTTTTGTTATAATAATCAATGGCTACTATATAAATATTGGACCATCCAATATTGGATTGAAGCCTTACCCCAATAATAATTTATTTTTCAATATTTTTTAATCAATTAAATAAATTCTTTAATTAATTACTTTCTATTTCTTTTTAAAATAAGTTAATTTTTTATTAATGTATTATATTTTTCATTTTTTAAATAACTAATTTATTTCTAACCTTTTTTCTAATTATATAAATTCAAAAAGTGTATAAGGCTAACTTAAATAACTCCTCAATTGTAACAAAAAGATAAAATCTGGTGTTGAATCTTGTAAAAAATATTTCCAATGGGTCAACAATATAAAACGATATACTATCTCATTCACATTCTATTAAAAAAAACCTAATACAAATTTCCTAATATTATTCAACTAATTAGTGTATAAAAAAAATAACACATTTATCAATTACTTTCTAGCGTATTAATTTCTTATATATACTCTTCATATCTTATCTTTCTTTTCATTTTGTTATTTGTCATTATTTTCTTTTTTCTCTCTCTTCGGTTTTTTCTCTTCCGCTCTCTCTTTCTCTCAAACTCTGCTCTTCTTCCATTGTTGTGATAAAGATACAACAAATATTCTCTTTGTTTCTCAATTTATTATAAAACACACACCTCATCCCATCAAAATAATCACATCAAAGGATTTTATGGTGAAATTCAAGGCGTTGCAGGTTCAAATAATCAATTTTTAAAGGTAATAAATCTTCAAAATTATTTATAGTATGGATCTAAATTTGGTAGATAAAGATCTATATTGTATGTATAAATTTTGATTTTTATGTCATTGATCTGTAATTTTTTGTGTATGGATCTTTATTCATGGGCATAAATCTATATTTTCAAGAGTAAGAACTCTTATTAATTATTTTTAGTGTGGATCTACATTTTAAAAATATAGATATATATTTTTATGGCAAGAATTCTTATTAATTTTTATTTAATTTTGTAACGGATTTGCATATTGTGGGTATATTCTATTGGTGGAAAACGGATCCTAAATTCTTATATATAAATTTGGAACAAATTTTTAGTGTTCCAATTTTTTCGAAAAACATAACAATGTATAAATTTCTAAAATATATTTTTGTTTAAGATTTATATTTTTGATTTTTTTTTTCAATTTTAGATTCTACTTATTAAATAAATAATAAAATTTATAATTATAAAAAAGATATACAATTGGAAACATTTTCATTATGTTGGAAGAAATAAAAAACTATGAAACATGATAAAATCTGAAACCCATCTCTTCACACTTCCATAGTTACAATTTTTTTTTGTGTTATATTGTATTTTATTTTGCTTTGATTATCCATTTGATCTTATAATCCTGATGAAATAAATGATAAATTTTAAGATAAATAATTTTATAATTTCTAATTTTTAACCACTAATTTTGTGATTTCTGAAATTCCAAATTTAAAATTTTTTTAGAACAGAAAAATCTATTTTAAAAAAAATGAAATTTTCCTAAAGAACTTTTTTCTTCTGTTACTTCCTATTTCCACCCCTAATATATTACACAATTTTTTTGAATTACAATGCTTGGGTGGTGTGTTGACTTTACATAAATTATTTTACTTATGGTTTTACATGGTATATCTTATTGGTGGTCTTATAGTGATGAGTATGATGTGTTGTATTTTGTTATTTTTAATTAATGATCTTATTCTTTTGAAGAAAATTAAACCAAAGAATATATATTTCCCTGTGATATGGTCAAGAAAAGATTTATCTTGAAACAGACCGATCGAATTATTGCAGAGACATAAAAAATTATAAATAGTGGATATAATTATAAGGACCTACAATATAATTAAAAAATCTTAACTATCGGTATACCCATTACAAAAATATACTAGTACCCACCTCCAAGATGAGATGTTTTAATCAATATTTGGTGTAATTTGAAATCATCCATAAAGTAAACTAGGAATCATAGTAGAACAAAAAAGTAACCAGAAGATTCGTCGTATCCAATATCTCGTCACCCAATTTATTACAAATTTTAGCTATATCTAGCTATCCCAAATACAATTAGTAATATTTTTTATATTTTAGTTTAAATATATTTTATCCATAACTTATTAATGTGGTAATGAGTAAGACTTTAATTATATGGATTTGTTACTTATGTACTAGAATTTTTCTTAGAATAAGTAATTTTTAAAAAATATATTTTAATACAATACTCAGATATGTTCATATAGTTTGCATTTGGTTATTTGACTCCATTCCTCCATCTCTTGCTAACAGTGTTCACAAAATATCGGTTTTACGACCTAAAAAGGTACATTATATTGTATTATCTCAATTATTTTTCAGATTTGAGCCTTATTCACGGAATTACAGTCCTCAAGTCTAAAGTCTTACTGCTAAAACTGAATTTGTCTCTATGTATGTATTTAATTGTTTTCTCTTCTAATAGCAGTCATTAAATTAAAAGAAGATCTTTTTTTTTGTCAACCGAAAATAAGTTTACAACGTTTTATTACAAAGCATAGTAAGATACGAATTAGAAGCGTCTAAAGATCGATCTACCTATCTAGATAAATTCAGTCCCATCCTTGTACACTTAGCCAAAGCGTCCGCAATGCTATTGTATCTTCTAGTCACATGGTAGATTCTCCATCGGCTTTCTTGACCTTACCAATTTTTAACTTCCGCATGAAATGGTTTAAGACTCCAATGAAGTCCGGTCCTTCCATTCCTTGAACTAATTCAAGGTTATCAGAGTAAAAGTAAACATTCTGATCTTTAAAATCACTGCTCGCTCTTATTGCCATAATGAGAGCCCATGCTTCGCCATCCATAACGTTATTGACTCTTCCTCTTATATTAATTTTACTTGTTATCATCTTTTTCTTATTAATACCAATTGCTGCAACCGCGGCGGGCTTGTTTTTGTCACACATCCATATCATGTCCGCATCATCATCAATTATTGGGTTCTTTCCATCTATTTGCTCCCTAATTTTTTTCCATCTAGTCAAGAGATTAATAACATCAAATTAAACCTAATTTTTTTTCTTCTATAATTTCATGCATTTGAAATAAAAAACAGCACAGAGCTTGGATTTAGAATGATAAATTCAATTAAAATAATAATTTATTTTTTAGTATTTTTTTATCAATTAAATAAATTCTTCAATTAAATACTTTCTATTTTTTTTAAATAAGTTCATTTTATTCTCATTAATGTATTATATTTTTCATTTTTTAAATAACTATTTCTAACCTTTTTTTAAATTATATAAATAAAAATGTATATCTAACTTCAATAACTCCTCAATTGTAACAAAAAGATTAAATTGGGTGTTAAATCTTGTAAGAAATGTTTCCAATGGGTCAAAAACATAAAATCTAAGATCTCATTCATATTTTATTAAAAAAACCTAATACAAATTTCTTAATATTATCCAACTAATTAGTGCATTTATCAATTACTTTCCAGCGTATTAATTCCTCCTATATCCTCTTCATATCCTAACTTTCTTTTCATTTTGTTATTTGTCATTATTTTCTTCTTTCTCTCTCTTCGGTTTTTTCTCTTTCGCTCTCTCTTTCCCTGTTCTTCCATTGGTGTGATAAAGATACAACAAATATTCTCTTTGTTTCTCGATTTCTTATAAAACACACACCTCATCCCATCAAAAGAAACACATCGAAAGATTTTATGGTGAATTTCAAGGCGCAGGTTCATATAATCAATTTTTAAAGGTAATAAATCTTAAAAATTATTTATAGTATGGATCTAACTTTGGTATGTATAGATCTATATTGTATGTATAAATTTATATTTTGTCGTGGTGTAGATCTCAATTTTTGTAACGAAAAATTTGATTTTCATGCAATGGATCTGGAATTTTTTTGTGTATAGATCTTCATTCATGGGCATACATCTATATTTTCAAGAGTAAGAACTATTATTAATTATTTTTTGTATGGATCTACATTTTAAAAATATAGATCTATATTTTTATGGGTAAGAATTCTTATTAATTCTTATTAACTTTTGTCCTGGATTTGCATATCGGTATATAGATCCTAAATTCTTATCTATAAATTCGGAACCAATTTTTAATGTTTTAATTTTTTCGAAAAAAAGAACAACCTATAAATTTCTAAAATATCTAGTTTTCTGATCTGATTTTTTTTTCCAATTTATATTTTTTATTTTTTATTTTAGATTCTACATATTAAATAAATAATAAAATTTATAATTATAAAAAAGATATACAATTGGAAATATTTTCATTATGTTAGAAGAAATAAGAAACTCTGAAACATGATAAAATCTTAAACCCATTTCTTCACAATTTTATAGGTACAATTTTTTTTTTGGTGTTATATTGTATTTTATTTTGCTTTGATTATCCATTTGATCTTATAATCCAAAAAACTAAAATTTTCCTTAAAGAACTTTTTTCTCTATTACATCCTATTTCCACCCCTAATATATATACACCACAACACAACCTAATTTTTTTTGTCTTACAATGCTTGGGTTGTGTGTTGATTTTACATAAATTTTTATTGATGGTTTTACAGGGTATATCTTATTGGTGGTCTTATAGTGATGAGTATGATGTGTTGTATTTTGTTATTTTTAATTAATGATTTTATTCTTGGGACAAAATTAAACCAATGAATATATATTTCCATGTGATATGGTCAAGAATTTTTTTATCTTTAAACAGATGGTTACCCATCGAAAAATCTTAAGTATGGGTATACCCATTACAAAAATAGACTAGTACGCACCACCGCGAGAGTGAAAGATGAGATGTTTTAATCAATATTTGGGGTAATTTGAAATCATCCTATATCTAGCTATCCCAAATACAATTAGTTATATTTTTTATATTTTAGTTTAAATATATTTTATCCATAACTTATTAATGTGATAATCAGTAAGTGTTTAATTATATTGATTTGTTACCTATTATGATGTAGTGTAAGAGGTCACTAATTGTATAAAACATAAATATAAATTAATGATAATATTTACTATTGTGTGTTTAACATACATATATAGTAACATTATTTTTTTTTCCAGATGGATATAAATATACAATAAATAAGATGATCGTTGACCATATCATTTCAATAACCTCCTGAAATTGAATGTAACGAAGAGAATGGAGTGCCATAGACGCAATCACTCTTCATATAATCAACATCTTCATGCACTTCCTGCTTCATCCACACTTGTGGATGAATCTCGCCCGTGGAAATGGAGAGTACACACAACAGGTGAATTATTTGATATCCTTATATTTATTATGTAATATTGATTTAGTTTAGAGTTGATAATTTAAATATTTTAGCACACTTAGATTTTTATCTCAATCTTAACTTTTTAACCGGGAACACATGTCGAGACTAACTTATTTCTCATGCAAAAAGTATTAAAACAAAGCGATGTTGGTTATCTTGAAAGAATTGTCAATGGCGAGAAAATCATTAAGTTGAAAAAAATCCCTATAAATAGAAAAGTTGTAACATAGAATGTTTGTAATCATAAGTTTCATTAACACCAAAACATAGTGAAATAGAGATCATTTTACTCTTCTTTATCTTTTCAGGACTAAATTTAAGACTTTTAACCCCCAAAACTAGAAACTAACCACAAAAAAATTATTGGGACGCTATCTTTACTTTTCAATTAATAATTTAATAAATTTATTTATTCAAGGAATTCAATTAAAGATATTTAGAATTTGGTCTTTATTACGTATTAAAAGCCAATATGAATTATTTATTAAAAATTTAATATGCTTTCACTTAATAAATACGTATTTACTTTTCAATTAAAAATTTAATAATTAATTTTGTTTTTAATTAATTTTTTAATTCGAACTAATTTATTGAATCAAAACAGGGAATATTACAAATGTAGCACATTAGAAAAGTGCTTAGCCCATAGGTGGAGATAAATAAAGACGGCCCGACAACATCAATTGTGACGTATATAGTTGCGCACAATCACTATGTGCCAACCTGCCATAACTCCCTGTAATTCCTCTCAATAATCTTATAATACCCCGGATGATAAAAAATGATGTCCAACTCATTCCCTAATTTATGGAGAATATCATTCTTATGCTGGAAGATATCAAAGGCGACGAGGAGGAAAATGTGGATACGTTTGAAAATGAGGCAATTGATGATGTTGATGAAGATATATTTGAAGGATTGGATGATAAATTGGTAAGACCTAGCCAAGTCAACGACAGGTGTTTGGCAGATTACTTCCCGGATCCAAATGCGTTGTTATGGAATTCAGTATGTAGTGTTGCCCTCCGCTGAGTGTGATGTGATTTTCTTAGTTAATTGTTAATTTTTACTTGTGATTTGTGTATACAGTAAAAACTCTATATATTAATACAGTTGGGACCATCAAAATTTATTAATTAAAAGAGTTATTGATTAATCAATAAATTAATAATTATTAATTTATATATATATATATTAATATTTTATTAATTTATAATGAAATACCTAATTTACAAATACCATTCAAACTTTCACTTAATTATTATACAATGTATATACAAACATGTATCAATTGAACGGTTTAATTTGAAAAAACTCTTCAATCTCTCGCTTTAAATGCTTATAGAGTTTTTTTTAATATAAATGGCCCCAATTTAAAGTGAGAGATACATTGAAGATAATACTTCACTTTATGGTGCTTGTATATGCATTGTCTTGAGAATATAAATTATCCTTCATTTATTCTTAACATAATTTATATTTATTGAAGATAATAAATCTTGACCGTATCACTTTAAAATACATGGGATATGGTCATAAAGTGATACGGTCACTTTAATGAATTGTTAAAGTGAGGTACATTAAAGATAATAACATTTGACCGTATTACTTTATGGACATTAATAAATATAAATTTAAAAAAAAACAAAAGACAATTAAGTCATTTTTCAAAAAACCTTCTAAAATATTCCATATAATATGTAGTATATAAGGAATTATTAATTTATATTTAAATTGGGGGTCTACAGGAATCATCGAAAATGTATTATCTTATAATTTTAGCGAATTATTACTTTATCACCCTATCCCCGAGTCGGGACAGGCAAAAAATATTATCTTAGAGAGTTTATTAAATAATTGAGTATTAATTTATCGAGTTTTTACTGTAGTTAGAAGTTGTGGTACATAGTTTTGTGGATTTTTCTGTATTTTTCATAGTGGAGGTGTATACTTTAGTAGTATTCTACATTTGTGTGTACTAATAAAAGTAGTTTTCCAAACTAAAATGTGCAATTGTGATACTTGTTTTCAATCGAAATTACAGTTAAGGAAATGAAAT